>RJWJ010024550.1:0-24735 GCA_004363605.1 Indri indri | reverse complement strand
CTGGCCAGAAACTTGGAGTCCAGCCTGGTCCAGCTGTGTCCCAGAGAGCCTGGCTAGACCAGCCAACCACAGCTGACCTGCAGACCCAAGAGTGGAAAAGCAATGTTTGCTGTTGTAAGTGCTGAGATTTTTGAGGCTGTTTGTTATGCAGCAAACACTGACAAATACAAGTATGATGGGAAGAATGAATTTTCCCCCAGGGTCTTCCTCTTTTTTTTTTTTTTTTTTTTTTTGAGACAGGATCTTTCTCTGTTGCCCAGGCTAGAGCACAGTGGTTTCATCATAGCTCACTGCAAACTCAGAGTCCTGTGCTCACACGATCCTTCTGCCTCACCCTCCCAAGCAGCTGGGACTACAGTCGTGTACCGCCATGCCTGGATAATTTTTCTATTTTTCGTAGAGACAGGGTTTCGCTGTTGCTCAGGCTAGTCTCGAACTTCTGGCCTTAAGCGATCCTGCCTTGGCTTCCCAGAGTGCCAGGATTACATGTGTGAGCCACCGCACCGAGCCTCAGGGTCTTCCTCTTACTGAATCTTCAAGACATAACTATCTCCATTTACCCATGAGGAAGCTGAGGCTATGAGAGATTAGGTAATTTGTCCAATGTCACACAACTTGTTTTGTCACCAGGACCTGACACGAGGGACACATTTTCAAGTTCCCCATGCTCATTCCCACCATGACAGGCCTTCGGGCCACTCTGGGCCCCACCATCTCTGCAGTGAGCCTCAGCCCACCATGGCCCCCAAAGCTGCCCTCTCCACGATGCCCTCCACTCCCTGGTGGCCTGTCCTACAGCAGCCTGTGGCCATTGAAGCTACTACCCAGGGCCAGCCCACAGCCCCCTTGCTGCCCTGAGCAGGGCTGGAGCCAAGCAGAGCCACAGCTCGGCAAGCCAGTGGTGGCCCACGTGCGTTTGTTAACTTCCCACCACGCGCCCCACCGGAGCAGCAGCAAGACCAGCACAGCCCCAGGCCTTGCCCAGAGTCCCGTGGAGAAACAAGACATGTGGCCAGCAGAGCGGGGGCTCCCTGCCCCCATGCCAGTCCCCAACCCACTCCCAAAAACAACCAGCTCCAACTGACTCCGGTCTTGGAAGGCAAGGCTTCCCAGCCACCGAAGACTGCTTTAAATAGAAAAAAAGAAATTGAATAATAAAATCAGGAGTCAAAAATTATTTATTTTATATAAAAAAAAAAAAAAGAAAAAGAGAAACAAGACATGGTACCTAAACGATTAAGAAGACAATGACAGGGTGCAGAGGCTTGTGAGGAGAAGACAGTGCCTCGTGGGGGTGGCGCAGGGGGACTTAGCCCGCTGGGTCAGGAAAGCATTCACCGGAGAAGCAACATGGAAGCCGAGATGCAGAGGGTGGGCAGGAGCTGGGCAGGCACAGAGACAGGGAACAGCATGGCGGGCAGAGGGAGCAGCATGTGCAAAGGACTGGTGCTAATACCACAGCAGGTCCTTGCATGGAATACGCCTGGGGTCTTACCAGTTCCCCCGGGCCCCTTAATCAGCTCTGCCTCTAGGGGTTTTTTGCTAAAGACTCAAACCTGCTGCCTCAGACGATTGCTGTGGGCACTGGGGCCACCTCATTCACGCGGAGATCCTGGAGAAACCTGGGAGGCCTGTGCCCTCTGTCTCCACCCAGGAGATCTGGGTGCTGGAGGGTGCATGCACAAGCCCAGTGGCCTGCCTCCCTGCAGGACAAACCCTGAGTGTAATTTACTCCACGGCCCGCTGGCATCAGCTCAGGGCTGAGACCTTGCCTGAAATCTCACCAGGCTTCTCCCCCTTCCCTGTGCTGTGTCCCCCACGCTCTTACTGGCTTCTCCTGGGAGCCCTTTTCTTTAATGAATTACTTGTGCCCAAGCCCAGGCTCTGCTTCTGGGAGAACCCGGCCTGTGGTGGCCAACTCTGAAAGTCAGTCCCTGCACTTGTCCATCTTGAGCCTGCCCTGAACATCGGATCCAAGGATTTCCCTCGGGTGCTCAACCTGAGCCCTGCAGCACGGGCAAAGAATCCGGACCCCACACTTTATAGAGGAGCCGGTTAGATATGAAACCCTCAGCTTCCTCTCCCTCCTCCTCCTCCCCCAAGCACAACTATCCATAGGGAGCACTGCCATCCTCCCTGGTCCCCCGCCCTCGGCCCAGCACACCCTCAGCACACATCCTACTTCCCCTCTGCCTGCCCAGGTCAGTCCAAAATCCTCCTCTTCAGTGGGATCTCTGTCCCTGTGAGCCCCTGAGCCAGCTAGAGGGGACAAAGAACACTCGGAACTCCAGCATCTAGCTGACGAAATGCATCGTGTGTTTACCTCAGTGTTGAGAATGAATGCGTGCAAGGATGAATGTTTTCTCAGTACCCAAACAACCTTACTTAAGTTTCTGTTATTCTTCCCATTTTACAGGTGAAGAAACTTGCCCTGTAAGGGGCAGAGCCAGGACTCGAACCCAGGTCTCAGGCCCTTTACTCTAAGTTCTGGGCCTGGACTCTGAAGGCTGACTGTGTGTTCTTGTACCATTGGTGCAAGGCAAGTCTTTCTTCACCTCCATCCAAAGGACCTAATTTACCAATAGGTTCCGTGTATTGAAAAGTCCTCCCGGGGCCGGGCACGGTGGCTCACGCCTGTAATCCTAGCACTCTGGGAGGCCGAGGCGGGAGGATTGCTTGAGCTCAGGAGTTTGAGACCAGCCTGAGTAAGAGCAAGACCCCGTCTCTACTACAAATAGAAAGAAATTAGCCAAACAACTAAAAATAGAAAAAAATTAGCTGGGCATGGTGGTGTACGCCTGTAGTCCCAGCTACTCGGTGGGCTGAGGCAGGAGGATCGCTTGAGCCCAGGAGTTTGAGGTTGCTGTGAGCTAGGCTGATGCCATGGCACTCTAGCCCAGGCAACAGAGTGAGACTCTGTCTCAAAAAACTAAAGTCCTCCCCTCCTCTCAGCATCTGTGTTGCATAAAGAATCCCAGGCTTGCAGACCAGCGCAGCCACTCTGGAGAGCCGTCGGCAATGTCACCCTACATAGGCCCAGGGCTCACATTGGGCCACCAACATGGAGGGCCATCTCCGGTTTGTTTGTGCAGCAGAGATTTGGAGGGAACCTGGAAGAGGACAGGCAATGTGCTCCAGGCATACACGGTGCCATGCAGTAGCCAGAGCAAGGATGCCACGTGCACATAGCAACACAGAGGAATCTTACGAAGATCCTTTGGTGCAAAACTAGAGAACAGAACAAGAATTATGACATCACTTCAGTAAATTAAAAATGTGTGCACACAAAACAACAATACACGTTCTGTGAGCTTCTTTGGAGGTTCTAGCAAGGGAGCGCAGAAACTCGTATACCCTTGACCGAAGAATGGTCCTCCACCACTGGGGAAGGTTGTCCTCTTCAACCGAGCGTGCAGCTTCAGGAGGGACGCACGTGGAGTGGTAAGGGAGGATGGGGACACCTGCCTAGCCAGCCGGATCAGCCAAAACAACCCTGGCGATCAATGGGGTGGCAGATGTCGTGGCCAGATCGTCCTCATATCCAACAATCCATGTTTTGTAAGAACACAGTCAAATAAAAAGACACCAACTCGAATGGTTTCCTATGAAAGGGAGGGTTATGCAAGCACAACGTGGGGACAGGAGGCATTAAAACAGCTTGTAAAGATATCACTTTATAGTGAGAAAGTGCTGTGGTTTTTGATCATGTAGCCTGATGGTAAAAGGTTAGTTCTTTTTTTTGAGACAGGGTCTTGCTCTGTCACCTGGACTAGAATGTAGTGGCTATAGTGGCATCATCATAGCTCACGGCAACCTCAAACTCCTGGGCTAAAGCGATCCTCCTGCCTCAGCCTCCTAAGTAGCTGGGACTACAGGTGCACACCACCACACCTGGCTAATTTTTAAATATTTTTGTAGAGACAGGGTCTTGCTGTGCTGCTCAGGCTGGTCTCAAAGTCCTTGGCTCAAGTGATCCTCCTGCCTCGGCCTCCCAAAGTGGTGGGATTATAGGTGTGAGCCACCATGCTGGGCCTGAAAGATTAGTTCTTAGATCTGTTGTGACCCTCTCTGATTTGACATGAATTAATTATTGGAACATTCTGTGGCTCCGTCTCTTCTTTGGTCAAGTGGGGAGGAAGGAGTGGGCAAGGGGCAATAGCAATCAGTGAGAAAGCAGTGTGGCCCATGGTGAAAATCACACAGTCTGAAGCTTGGCTTGAGTGAAGTAGGCAGGCGTGAGGCACCAGGGAGAGATGGGGCCTGTCGCACACTGGAGAAGTGCCCTTCAAAGGGAGCAGCTTCCACCGAGCACCGGCTATAGCCTCATGAGGTAACATATGCTTAAAGTTACCAGAATTTTAAATTTTTCATGAGAAGGCAAAAAATCCAGATTCTTAGGTGAAACCTCAGATTTTTAAATGCTTGCAACTAAGTTTTTAAAAACACAATGTCAGCCACGAATTCAAATCTTAGCTCTACCACCAGTTGGTGCAATCTGGAATACGGTATTTAACTCTCTAAGGCTAAGCCAATTTCCTTGTCCGTGAGTGAGGATTCTAAGACCTACTCGGCCGAGTGGTTGGATGAGCTACTACAAGCCCAGGCACAGCTCTCAGTCAGGCAGAGCCATTATCATCACGGAGTGTCTGCTGTATGTTGACTAGGCTATTGTGTTATCACCTCCCTTTTTCAGATAAATAAACTGAAGCTCAGAGGAGTGGAAAGTTTGTCCAAGATCACACGGTCAACAGGAAAATGTAGGTAGGAAAAATATCCTTCCCAAACGTGACAGCAAGGAATAGGCAAAACTGAATTCAAATAACTTACATAAGTAAGGGTCTGGGGATTAAAAGGGCTCTAAGTAAAGCAGAAGTGATTATTAACCTGTCTGACTCCGAAAGAGCTACAGGAGTTGCTGATAAAGATGTCTACAGGGCCAGAGGCAGGCAGACCTCACCAGGGCTGAGCAGATGCTGGTGTTGGCTCCGACTGGCTCAAATCCCCATTTTCCAGGCACCCTAAGAGCTGGTTGTTAATACAGCCACTATGGTGGAGCCGTGATAAGGGTATTTACACCACAGGAATTGGCAACCCCTGCAAATCAGAGCCTTGTTTTCCTCCCTGGAGAACTGGTTGTCAGATGTTTACCACTGCGTGTGGCCCAGTGGATTTACCACTTTGGCAAAATTATTTCCTCAATTCCTAGAGGCCAAGCCTCCTATATACACCTGCCTTTCCTTTTGCACGGCCCCATCTCTAGAAAGCAACGTTGGATCGGGAAAAGTAGAGCTGACACAAGACGGTGAAGGATCGGTTGCGGGAATCAGGAGGGGCGTTGCTGTCCAGTGAGAACACTTTCCTGCTCAAAGACCGCAAAGGCCGGGTCACAGCAGGGGCCTCCCAGCCTGCTGGGGCAGGTAGGTGGGACTGTGGGAAGCCAAGAGATGCTGGAAAGGGACAGTAACAAAGTGTTCTGGTTGGCAAGCTATGGTGACAAATGTGAGTCCTCCAGCTCCCCAGGAGGGCTCCCCGTAGGCCCCTGGGGTGTACAGGAACAGACAGGCCCCCCGGGGTCACCAACACACCTGCAGAGGAACCGAAAGTCACTGCGCAAAGACCCCTGCTGTTCCGAGGAACTGATGAAGGGGCCCTACATCGTGTGATCAAAGCCCAAGGCTGAAAAGGGGCTGCAATTACACCTACTTCTACAAAATCCAAGCCCACCCCAGCAAGGGAGCTCTCTGGGGGAGAGAGTTCTGCCGCGGGGTGCTGAGGAGCTGGGGGGAAGCTAAGAGGCCAGACCAGGACACCCGAGGGCAGGCAGGGGGTGACTGTCACAGAGGGTAAGGTGGACTGTTCTGCAGTTACATTGAGTGAGCTTCACATCCACCCCAGGCGAGAGTCTAGACCAGGTTACTAGAGTCCTGGTTTGCGAGAACAGGCAAAGCAAGTCGTGATCCCAGCACCCACAGAAGCTCACTGGGAACAAAGCAAGCCAGGTACACCTGTTTCTCTTACTTTATTTTCATAGTAGGCCAGCGTGTGTTTGCTAGCCTCACAAATTTTATAATTTGTTGCATCTGATGCAGACCACAGGCTCCATGTGTCTCAAGAGGTAGAACTGGGATCCAGGATTGGACGTCACCGGGAGATAACCTGCTGCCCTGTTTAAGATGATCGGAGCTGTCTGGAGATGCACAAGGTGAGGGCTGATGTCCTGGTGTCTGGCCCTGATCACTCACCCAGCATCCGGCCTTACCAAAGAGGAACCCAACAGTGGATTGGGCAGGCGCACAAGACCCTGTCACTGACCACCCGGCTAAACTTACTGGCTTCCACCTACTTGGCTCTTCCCATGTGGGCACTGTTTGTTGATGCCCTTCTCTTGGCAATCTTGTCTCTGATTTGTATCCTCCTTCCGGAGCACAAATGTCCTTGGAAACCAGAAGCAAGACGACCGAGAGTGCCATCGCCTCTGAGCTGTGTCATTGCACGGCAGGTCCAGCCGGTGCAAAACAAATTTAAAAAAATCTCCTTGGCCCCCAGATAAGTTGTATCGAAAGGAACAGACAAGTCTGCCATTATTTGTACACAAGCTCATGCACCTGGAAAAGCCAAAAGAATGACTTTGAAATGTATTAAAATGAGTGAGATCATTCAGACATGCAGTTAAGAGCACCCTACAGAAACCATCCCTTTTCTAGACACCTACAAACCTACAGACGTCATGGAAAAGAAAAGATCCTGTTTGCAAAAGTAACTAAAACTACATCATACCCAGTCACAGGGCAGGTGTAAGAACCATGGGGAGAAAGCATAAAAGAAAGCACATATGAAAGAAAATCTGAATAAATGGAAAGAGACGTCATGATGTCAAATCGAAAGACTCAATGTTAAAAGGATATGAGTTATCTTCAAATCAGCCCATTAATTCAATGTAATTACATAAAATTCCAATTTGAATTTTTAGGGAACTTGACGGGCTGATTACAAAATTCCCCTGGGAAAGAAAATGCACGGGAACAAAGAAATAAAGAGAACAACAGGTGGGAACTTAGTCTACGAGATAGGAAAACGCACAATGCAGCCACAGTAATTAAAAATTATGCAACTGGGGCAAGAGTAGATTAATCAATCAATGGGACGGGAAGAGGAGCCCAGATCGGATTAGGACATGTGGGAAATGAGCACATGACGGACGGCATCGAGCACCGACGGGAAAAGGACTGGCCACTTAACACACGGCGTTGGCTATCCATTCGGAGGGCGGAGTTATAGTCCCCGTTTTATACCAAATGTAAAAATAAATAAAGAGCTAAACATAAAAGCACATTATAAAAATGTTTGCAAAAGTATTTTCCTTGGATAAATAATACTGAGATGAATGATTCACAAAACTCAATCCATAAATGAAAACATTTGACTACTTAAAGGCTTTAAACTTTCACAGTGACAAAATGGGCTGTAAACAATGTTTAATAAGATAGCAGGCTGGGGGGAAATATTTACAGCATAACTGACCCCAAAAATTGATATACAAGGCATATAAGAAGCTTCTATAATCAGAAAGATTTTTAAAACGGAAAAAATAGACAAAGGCTATAAATAGGCAATTGACAGGAGAAGAAACACAAATGGTGAATGCATGGAAGAAAATAGGCTTATTGCCATTTCTAAGGAGGGAAATGCAAAATAAAATATTGAGACTGCATATGTCACTCATTGTTTGGTGACAATTACGGACACTGGTAATGTCCAGAACTGCGAAGTTGTGGGGGCATCGTGGGCCCTAAGAGACATCGGGTGGGAGGATCACACAGAGGAGCCTTGGATGAGGTGATTTGGCTGTATCTACAATAAAATATGCATCCCTTCGACCTAGTAATCTTTCCGCTTGGAGAAAACTTGTGTATGTGCACAGAGGCACATACAAGCTTTGCTTATTGCAGCATTTGTCTTTTGTAATAATAACAACAAAAAAAGAAACTGTCTACATGTCCATCCATTACCGTACGACAGCTAGAAAGCACGAAGGTGTATGAACTGACTTGGATAGCTCTCAAAGACAGATTGCTAAGGGAAGAAGGAAAATTGCAGAACAGTATGTACAATGTTATCCCATTTATAAAACAAAACCAAACTGTACCTTTGTACACATCTCTGTAAATGCACAGATAATGGCAACAGCAGAACCACCGGCGGTGGCTGCTCTGTGCTGGAGACGGGGCGTGGAGGGTAAGAGCAGGTTTCCCTGTCTGCTCTCTGTGCTTCTGTTTTGTTTGAATGATTTTTAAAAAGCATATGCATATTTCACTTAGGTTAAAAAAGAAAGCAAAAAAAAAGACAAGAAAATTAAAAGAAAAAAGGAAGGAAGAAAACAAGAACAACTGTTTGTAAGGACACGCCCCAGGTCCCTCAGCCCTGAACCCGACCCGGATGTCCTGCCTAAGAGCGAGCATTCCCACCCGGGGGCCACACTAGCAGGGCTGTAAACAAAAACAGATTAGAAAACAAAAAAATCACCCCTACCACCCAGTTTTTGCCTTGGAGGGTTTAAAATTCAACACACACATATTTCTCTGTGAGTGGGGGGTGAGGGAATAAAAGGTAAGTTTTTTAAAAAGTAACTTTAAAACTGTTATTATATGGATATGAGGTTTTATTTTGGAATGATGAAAATGTTTGGGAACTAGATAGCAGTGGTGGCTACACAACATTGTAAATGTGATAAACGCCATGGAATTGTTCACTTTAAAAAATGGTTAATTTTACATTATGGGAATTTCACCGCAATTAAAAAACAAAACAACAACCAAAAACCCTCCACGGCTCCCCACTGTCTGCAGAGTAGCGTCCAAACCCCCCAGCCCAGCACCCAAGCCCCAACCTGGTCCCAATCTTCCTTTTTCCCAGACATCTCTGCTGAGACTCCGTTTGGGACCCCACGTTATGGCATCCTTACCCCTAGACTTTCTGAGACCATCCCATTTCCTGTTATAATTTAAAAAAAAATAAAGACAAAAAATAAAATGCAAGAAAAATTATTTTAAAGATTATATCTCAACTCTGTTAAAAGAAATTAAAATAGTACCAAAGGATACATTTAGGAAAGCGGAAGCCCCCTGCTCTTCTCGACAACCCCGATGGGCTGCAGCCCCGACCCTCCACCCACTGTTAGCACTTCCTTGGATGTCACGCTCTCACATGTGCAATGCTGCGTAGATAATCTACCCCTTAACAAACAAAAACAAAGACTCTCAGACCATAATATCATCCTGTAACTTTTTGTCTTTAAATTTTGGAAATCTTTCCGACTTACACAAAACTCTGCTTTCATTTTTCTAAGAATCCATGTAGTCTTCCACTGGCCAGGCCATGGCGTATTTAACCAGTTCCCTACCAATCACATGTCGGTTGCTTGCTAGGTTTCTGTTAAGGTCCTTCTTTGTCCCCAATTCAAAGTGATGCTGCAGTGAATGTCCTTGTGCATATATCTTTGCCCATGTGACTTGTTGGACAAATTCGTGGGGGAGGGGGAGGTATCCCACACAGGGCCCAGGCACTACAGACGTTGACACTGTCCACTTGCCCTGTTTGCCCTGCCCCTGCCCACCGTGTGAGAGACCAAGCGCCCTTTCCCCGACCCCCACATGGTCTTCAAGCCTTGATCTGCATGAGGATCACTTGGGATCTTGTTTAAATGCTGATCCCACATCTTCAGTTCTGGGGCCGGATCCTCCGCATTTCTAGCAAGCTGCCCAGGGATGCTGACGGTGTGGGCTGTGGACCAGACTCAGCGAGGCCCTAGAGCAATCGTGTCCAGTGGAAATATAATGTCAGCCTTATATACAGTTTTCAATTTTCTAGAAGCCGTATTTTAAAAACTTTTTAAAAATTGAGTGAAATTGATTTGATCAATATATTTTTTAATCCAATATGTTCAAAATCTTAAGATTTCAATGTACAATAAAAAATTACTTTAAAATCGTGCCCACTTCTCTGTAGCTCACCAGGCATGATATTATTGCTAATCTTGTGAACTCTTTTCACCCCAAAATATGGGAAGACTGTCAATCTTTAAAGAATGCCTCAGTGAGCACTCAAGGTGCTTCGCATAAAGGTTTTATGACTATTTTTAAGATGCCGAAGATATTACAGATTCTGAAGTTAAATTTTAGAGAAACGTATTTACGTTGCTGGTTTCCCAAGAAGGAAAGCTTGTTTCGTTGTCAGGGGATTTTACTTCTGTTTCACATTTTCGTTTGAACTTCCTCACCCTCACTACTTTCCTGAGAGACAAAAGCAGAGATAATAAATATCGATCTGCTGTAATCCTTCTCAGTCCAAAAAGAGAAAAGCTGGACAGAAGAGGAATTTAGGGGCCCGTCAGGCCGCGCAAACGTCATGAAGCACTCGGAGTGAGTCTACTTATTTCTCCACTTCTCCTGGGACATGTTAGTTAACTTTTCTTTCTGCGTAACCATGTTCATCTCTGCCGAGGTTATTTCACCTCTGTCTGCATTTATCGAGAATCTACTGAGCCTTTTCAGGGTCAGAGTGTGGGGAGGGGCTGAGGGGTGGAGCGGGCTGGGGGATTGGGGGCTTCAGGGGCACCCCTGGGTACCGGGGAGCCGAGACAGCGATGGGCCTGGGCTCCTTGGCCCGGCTCCGTCTCCCTCAAGACGGAGGTGAGGGGAGGTCGAGGGAGAAGGGGCTGCTGATGGGCCTCCAAGTCCTCCACCCCAGCTTTTGACCTTCACCTTTAAAATTGCCGTTTCCCCTGCGCACGCAATTGAGGAAGCGCATCTCCTTCACTGTTTCCATTTCCCCTTTCCCTCTCACCCGGGCAAACGTCCTGCATCTCAGATGCAGCTGCGTTTAAACTCCTCCCCTCCGAGGACTGAGCCCCGGGCCTCCGACCTGCTTGGATGGGGACGGTGTTTCTAACTGCGCAGGCTCATCAACGCGGAGACCCGCACTAATCATTCCGTTTCAAAGGCTGCATGGCTCCAGCGGGCCCGGGACCGCAGGCAATCTCCACTTTCCACACTGCCGGCAGCCTCTCAGGGATATTTTTATCCTTAATTACATGTCCCTGAGGCAGACGCCCTTCTTTCCAGCTTGCTTCTTTCCTTTCTGTAAAACTCTCAAGGTACTCTGAGGGAGACAGAAGTGACAGCTGGCAGGTAAGCCCAGTGTCCTCAGCCCTGGGAGGCGGAGGAGCTGCCTGGGGAGCCGAGCATGGGGCAGCCCCCGCCAGCTGTGGGGCTTGTCCCCCAGGTGCTGTGAGGCACGGCTCAGCCCAGACCCAGCGCCTGCTGCACCCGCTGCACCCGCAGAACAGATTATGAGACGTGATCCTGAACACCCCCACCTCGGGAAAGCCTGGTTAATCTTGCTAACCCATGAATCTTGGAATTTCAGCACAGGAAGGCATTGGGGGTCTTCACTCCACGTCCCTCCTTGGCCTTTCCTACCTTCTTTGCATTACAAATGTATCCCTTCATCCAATCATTTGGCAAATATTTCTTGAGCACCTACTATGTGCCAGGTGCTCTTCTGCGTGCTGCAGAGATTGGTGAGCAAGATCAAAAGGTCCTGGCACTCATGGGTCTCACCTTCTCATCGTGGAGACAGGTCATAAATGAGTCAGTCAATAAATGACGAAGACAGCTGCTATGGTTGGCCGAGTACTGGCCTCCCCCTCCCACCACATCCTAACCCTGGGAACCTGTGAATGTGCCATGCCAGGTGGCATGGGGGGGGTTAAGGTTGCTCGTGTGCTGACCTTGAGATGGGAGATGATCCTGAATTATTCGGGTGTTCCCAGTCCACTCACAAGGGTCCTCATGAGGGAAACAGGGAAGCAGAGAGTCGGAACCTTAGAAAAGGCATCACGAGAAAACCTTGACTGGCCACTGCTGGCTTTGAAGGTGGAGGAGCCGGCCACGAGCCAAGGAACACAGGTGGCCCCTAGACATGGGCAAAGGCAAGAGCAGGGATTTCCCCCTGAGCCTCCAGAAGGAGCACAGCCCTGCCGACACTGCGTCTTAGCCCAGTGAAAGCCATTTTGGACTTTTGGCCTCCAAACTCCAAGATCATACATTTGTGTTGCTATAATCCACTCAGTTTGTGGAAATTTGTTACAGTAGCCATAGGAAACTAATACCATCACCGACAGTGGTAAGGGCTGTGAAGAAAAATAAAACAGGAGCACAGTGGAGAGTGACTATAGGGCCAGGCATGATTTTAGGGCAATCAGCCATGTGGTGGTCTGGGGGACAGAGTCCCAGGCACAGGGCAGAGCAGGTGCAAGGATCCTGGGGCAGGGAGAAGTTCAGTGTCCTAGGAGTAACTATCAATATTTCTTCAAAGTCTTCCTGGGAGGAGAAAGCGTTCTATTGTTTGGTTTCCCAAGCAGCCAGTGGTATCTTTCTTGCAGATTTCTGAGTAACATTTAATCCACTTGCTTGAATGTGTCTGTTTTCTCTCTTTAGAGGCTGGGACCATTCCCTTATGTTCTGTCCTGGTCTCCATGTGAGATGCTGAGACCTCTTCCTAGGGTCCTAATGGTATATGTTTGCGGGAGACATTTGCATGATGGAAAACACATTTCTGCGTTTCAAGATTGTGGAACCTTTTCCGTTCAATCGTGAGAAGCAGAAACAAGCTGGAGAGATGCGAGGGACACTCAGATGGGAGGGACGCTTGGACAGTCAGGAATGGCTGACAAGAAGGGACTTCGGGAACTCAGGAGGAGTTGGAAGGAGAGACTGTGTCTACGAGGTTGACTGTTGTATTTTCTGTTTCCGGTTAGTGTTTACTAAGGAATGAATGAATGAATGAACGGGCTGTAGGGGATCTCTAACCTGTCATTCTGATCCTTAAGGAATATAGTCAGGACATGTGACTACAACACTAACTGGACTCAGCTTAAAAGTAGGGTATCTTGGGCCTCGTTCAAGAAGGATAATGGCTCAAATACCGCACAGCTCGCAGCGAGTTCCATAGCGGGGCCAGCCCCCGTGGTTGGGGAAGCAAAGGCCGATAGCCAAACCCGGCGGCAGCATCACACTCAGGTGAAGCTCACCCTCCAGCCCAGAGCATGGGTTGCTGGGCACCTCGATGGCTAAGAACCAAGCCCAGGACGTTGCGGGTGCCCCAGCTCCGTGAGCCACAGCATGGGGTCAGTCACATGCCTCTTCTGTCACTTACAAGTCTCGTGAGCCGAGCAAGCAGTGTTATCCCATCTGAGCCTTTGTTTCCTTGAATTAAGAATGGGAATAATAATGATGCTAATAATAACCCCCCTCCCAGGATTACTTTAAAGCATGTATGTGAAGTGCCCAGCTCCTGCTCAGGGCTCAAGAAATAAGAGCAATGGCAAAAAGGGATGGTAAGGTGGGTCCCAGGCGGGAGTGGTGGGACACTCCGACTCCTTCTGTGTCCTCAGGGCTCTCTTACCACCACCTGGTGGGACCCCACGCACCCCCGCTGCCCTCACCCCCTGCCTCTGTTGCCCCCAGTTCTTCAAGGCAGGGGTGAAGAGGCCCAGTGAGCAGGTGCAGGGCGATCCCAGTTCTTGAGAGGGGCCTCTGGATCCAGGCCCCTGGACCTGGTGCCTCCCCTACACCCCTTGCTCCTCGCCTCTCGTCCTCTCCAAGTCCGCCTTGGAGGGTCTTTCTGCGATCCGGAGTCCTACATCCCAACACTTTCTCCCTCCCAGAGGCCAGGCTGGGCTTCTGCCTGGGTACCTGCCTTCGTGGAGGTTCGCTCCTCTCCCCCTTACTCGCTATTTAAAATAATCATTCACTGAGTCACCTGCCAGGCACTAAGCTGTGTGCTTTACATAAACCATCTCTTTTAATCCTTAAAACCTCTATGGGCGAGAAGTACTGCCGTTGTCCCACTATTTCCAATGAGGAAACAAGCTCGAGAGAATAAACTGCTTACCCGAGGGAACTAGGACATTATGCCGCCCTGAAGACCCGAGCAAGAGCCTTCTCTGAAAATGCAGCTGCAGGAACCAGGAAAACATTCTGGGCCGACGCAGTGGCAACCTCACATGGATGTAAAAGGCAACGGCTTTATGACCCGGGAGTGAAAACCCCCAAGGAGAGAAGGAGAAAGTTGAACACACGACCCGACCAGTTACCTAGGGGGAGCAGCCAGGTCAGGCCGGCTTGCAACAAAACAGAAACTCAGCGCTGACATGGAAATCCACAGCGGGGGAGTTAGAGCAAAACCGAGTCTGGAGAAAGAGCCCTTCCCAGAACGCTCAGGAAACTGACCAAGTCACGAAAACAAGTGCGATTAAGTCGACAGATACGGAGGACACTGTGGAAACTCAATTTAAGAACGAGACCGGCAGCAAGGGCAAAACCGTTGTCATTTTAAGTGAAACCAATAGCTTTTGCTTTCTATCTTTATACGGTGGCAGCAGAATGAATTCATTCTGTAAATATTTACGGAGCACTCACTATGTGCTAGGAACAGTTCTGGGATGGACAATAGATAAATCAAGTGATAAATGTATAAAATGGGGGACTCACAAGTGCCGCAGAGAAAGCGAAGGAGGGAGGGCTTGCAGAGCGGCAGGTGAGGGCTGGGGGCTGTTTTTATGGAGTGATCGAGCGAGGCCTCTCAGAGAGACTCTTCTGTCTGGTAAAACTCTGAGTGGCCTCTTGCATACACGAAGCGTAGACCCAGAACCCAATCTGGAAGGGCCGTGTTGAGATGAGAAGCTGAACAATTCTGCAATAAGCAAGCAATCAGGATGTCTCCCCGGGGCACAGAGATTGCTAACACACCGATCGATTTCTGTGCTTTTTCTGGTTAGAACTGGAGAAAGAGATATTGAGCCCAAGGATGTCTGACATAAAGACAAGTCACCAGGATCGTCAGTGGCAGAGGGGGAGCAGGTCCCAGAGACGCGACGCAGGCCGCAGCTAAGGAGAGAGGAGAGGCAGGAGGAGCTCCATGTTTCAGACCGCGGCTTGTGGGCTTTTGGTGCAGTGAAACTTGATATTCAATTGAAAATTTTTATTTTCTGCTTTGAAATTCCCCTAGCATAGCCCAAACCTTTGTGTGTTAGGATAGTTTTAGCCGCAGGTAGCAGAAAACCCTAACTCAATGACTTGAACAAAAAGGAATTAATGAATTCACAAAACAGGAAGAGGAGAGGTAGGGCGGGTCCCAGGCTGGCTAATTCCCTTCGGCTAATTCAGCGGCATCTTCAAGGACCCAGGTTCATTTCATCTCTCTGCTCTGCCATCTGCATGTTGGCCTCACTCTCCAGCTACCTGTCCTCATGGTTACAGGATGGCAGCAGCATCCCAGCCATGACATCCTGTGACAGCTTCCAAAGGTACCAAACGGACTAGTTCATCCTTGTATCTGTTTCTAAGACAAATAGGCCTCTACTAGAAGCCCACAGAACACTTTCCTCATTGTCTCATTGGCTACAGTTGCATCCTATTCCCCGGTCTAAACCCACCAACTACGTGGTGCAAGCTAATGCCAATTCTGTGCCGCTTTGGGCAGCCAAGAGAGGAAATGGGCCCATGATCTAGGGCAGGGTGGACCAGAAGGCTCTGGAACATGGAGAAGCAGGAATGAGATGGCTGAGGGGGATGGGGAGAAAACAGACAGTCATTTGGAGGTAGGGATGATAAATAGCATGGATACTCTTTCTAGAATTCTCTGAGACACTTGGGAAAGGGTTCCATGTCCTGCAGCCACAGAGGAGGGAGGGCTGGCTTGGTCTCAAGGGCATGTGTATCCCAGAGGCTAGAAAGTGAGGGGAGCCTTGGCTTTCTCGGGGAATTCCAGGAAAGAAATCAGAAGGGCTGGAATGAAAACTTAATCAAAGACCAAGCAGAAGAAAAGTCTCCTGAGTCAAAGAAAGATCTGAGTTTGCAAAGTAAGCAAGCTGAACATATTCCAGGCACTATCAAGAAAGGAAAATGACAAGGCTAGAAAAAAAATTGCCACCAGCTTCACAGGAGAAAGACAAAAAGGAAAAATTGGTTCCCTCTATTGGAACTAGTACAGGTTTGGCCTTGGGTTTTGCTCTTGGGACTATTCATAATTCTAAATTTCTGAAGGCCGTGGAACAACACCTGTATAGGATTTTGAGGGAATACTTGGTCCCAAGAATTTTATATCCATCAAATTCCCTTTTGAATATGTAGGCAACTGCAAGATGTTTTAAGATATTCAGAGGCTTGGAAAATAGATCTGTCTGTGTCCTGCACTAGACCAAACAAACAAACAAACAAAAATTCAAAGTGCAGGCTTTTGGAATATGGCTATCATGGCATAAAGGGACCCCTCAACCACGGTGGGCCCCCACAGGGCCCACTATCCTTGGCATGGCCTGGAGTCCTCGCAGGCTGGCCCTGTCCGTGCGAGGCTTCTGTCTCCTGAGCCGTCTGCTCTCTCATTGTGCAACTCCAGGAAGTGTGTGTTGGAGCCACGTCCTTCACCGAGCGGCTCCGACGGAACCTTTACTTCACTCGGCCACCACTCAGAACAATAACAGCTGCCACTCGCTTCCTGAACTTAATAACAATGGCTCAACCGTTCACCCTCTCCGACACTTGTGACGGAACAGCTTTTAGAAAGTTGTTTTCCCTCTGCAAAAGCCGCAGAGCAACCTGACAGCTGCCGTCAGGGACCGGGCACTGGAGTCGCTCATCTTCAGAACTCACCAGAATGGCTCAAGCCACGGGATTTTTCTTCCAAACTGGGAAAAAATAATGAAAGAGTCTACGAGGCAGATCTTTTCTAACTCCCTCTTTATCTAAACCTGCGGCAAAACCTGCGGGTGCTGCCGTCCTGACTCGAGCAATCCACACCCTGGATACGATCTCAACCTCAAGGAAAGACAGGAAGTTCACAGAGAACGTTGACGTGACGGGGAGGAGGGGCGGCTTTTATTTTCTGCTTTATTCCTCGTGGTAGGAAGGATGTGGGACGGGGGGCAAGGGCCCTTTTACTTCCACTGCAGCACTGGGTTTGGGGCACCCGTTCACACGACACGTCTGAAGGCCGCTCACCAGCCTGAGGCCCCCGAGGTCACCCTGGAGTTGGCGCATCAGGACTCTCCCTCACTCCCCCCAGGGGAGAGTCACTCAGAGGCAGCAGCCGCCCAACAGCTCACTCTGGAGTCAGCGGTTCAAGACGGCACCGCTTCCCTTAGGGGAGAGTCACTTCCCTTTCCAGGTGGGGAAGGGAGTCTGGGCTTTACAAGAAACCTGCTGTCTCCCTGTGGGAAACTCCAGCTTGAGGGGCTGAGCCGTCCTGCCTTCCTCTGGCCTCACACAGCACTCAGAGCACCCCTCCCGCACCCCAGGATAGGCGGCACAGATTCCAGTCCAGAAGGTTCTCAGGGTTCGAGCGTCACGGCAGCTGTTGAACGGTTGCTTAACCATTCCACAGGCTACTCGGGCACCTGCAGGCACAGAGGTGCATGGCCCAAAGAGCAGAGCTGAGGGGCATCAGGCTCCACAAAATGTGCTCCCCTTTCCCCCACCCCAGGCTCTGCCTAGAATCTTCTAAAGCACCTCTGGCTCCCTTTTCTGTCACCCTCCTTCCCTGCTGGCCCTGCACCGGGAGGTGTGTGTGATTTCCACTTCCCAGCAGAGTTTCTTGGCCTCCTCACCCAGGGCCACGTGGCAGACCCAATGTGACAGGAACCCAGCTCCCAGCTGGGAACAGAGGCATCTGCTTTCCTCCCAGGGACCTCACTGATTTACCACAGGGGCCAAATGCCATTTGTGATCAAGTATTACCTGCAACCATGTGAGGGACAAGAGGCCACGCTCTTTGAGAGGCCACACTGCCTGCCTCCCTGTCCCTCCAGGCGCAGTCCTAGGCCCGTCCTTCCCAGGGGTCCCAACGCCCAGCAAGGTTTGGAAACAACTTCTGGGCTAGAAGACAGAAGGCTTAGCTGGGGAGGTCTGCAGGCCTGGCAGTGAGACAGAAGGCCCAGGCAGAAAGCTCAGGGGATTAAAATAAGAAACAATAAAGCCTTTTGGTCTTCACGTGGCGAAGTTTCAAGCCAGATTCTTATTTTGGGGAGCCTCATACTCTGGTGGCACCGAACAGACTCAGGTGTCAGGCGTGAGTTATTTAGAAACTGTGGCTAAGCTCAGAAAGGAGTGTGAGGTTTTGCCTCAATGTGAAAAGAGGAACTCGACTTAAAATAAACAGCGATCAATAACTGCTGACGGTTCCTCTGAAGATCTCTGACTTTGCTTAATTGGGCTGGAGCTTTCCTTGGCTTCTCAGCGGACAGCCACGCTTATTTTGTTGGGGAGGTGTATTTCATAGGAAGCTGTGTTCTTAAAGGTGGAAACTTCCTCAGACCACCTAGGCCCACAGCTTCCTGAACCTTGGTTATCTGATTTGGCTACCAAGGAGGTCACAGGCCAGGTGCCCAGGTTGGGAGCAGATATGTCCGGCAGGGCCACACCTGCCCTACAGACATTGCCTTCCCTGCCCCGGCTGAGTGTGGGCCTGAGGGGGCCACGCTCCGTCCCTAAGACTCTGCCACCGTCTCCAAGGGTATCTGCACCAAGACAGCCTATTCACAAGCAGACTGGGGCTGCTGGCCCCTGAGTGGCACCCGCAGAGAAAGCCACTGGGGGCTGAGCCCACCAGATTCCCTCTTGGGCCTGGGAACTGAGGAGCGAGCCTGTGTGGAGGGGCAGAGCAGACCCAGAGAAGGGCTGAGTCAGGGCAGAAACCGGGGTGCGGGGCCCCGAGCTCTCCTGGCCCTGAGCCCCAGGGGCCCTGGCATGGCCTTCTCCTCCCTGCTCGGCATGTCGGCGCAAAGGCCGCGCCCCTTCCAGAGCCAGCCGCAGTGAATCTGTTCTAAATCCGTGGATTTAGAGGCAGGGGCAGGACGGGCAGCGATTCCCAGTGCCACGGGATGGACGCCGCAGCAGCGAGAGTGCGCCACCGAGAGGGAGCAGACACGGGCACAGTCTGTTCGCTGGCAGGCCGTGGCGCAAGCCCTACACGAGAAGCCGCAGAGTCATGTCTTTCCAGTCGTACTTAAAGTTTCCTTCACTTTGAAGGAATAGAAGAAACCACAAGTGGAAAATAGATCAAAAGCTTTGACCAACTTTTAACTTAAGAGAGTTTAGACTCCTCTCAGCAAGCTACCATCAAGGGCGCCAGCCCAGCCAGGAACACGCACGCAGTCCTAGACCTGGGAAAAACGGCCCGCCGCCCGCTGGCCTCCCTCGCTGGCCACGTCCCCGGCAGGTGTGGAGCCCACGAGGGACAAACATTCCGGTGATGAATGGCTGCCTCGTGCTCGAGAGCATGGTCTTGCCCTAGGTGTGCCACACCTGCTCTTGGTGACTTCTCAAAGAGCCAGGCCCAGACACGTGGGCATCCCAGACAACTAAAAACCTTCTAGTGGTTACGCTTTAGGTGCTGGTGTGGAAGAAGCCAGAACAACGCTCAGCCTGACCTCTACCAGGTGAAGCGATTCTGCTGGATCCCAGATGTGCATCCCCGGTGGACGCCCTGCAGCAAACACACCCTGAGCTGGCAGCCCCGGCACCTCCTGGGCTGGCTCAAGCATGCCCCTCAGGGGTTCACTCTGACCAGTGGCTCGTTGAAGTGATTCCTTTGAGCCCCTCGGTCTTCCTAAGAGGCATTCTGATCTCCCTCCTGACATATTTCTGGTGATTTTTGCCCCAGAGACCCAACTGTTGTCCAGCCCTTGAGTCCAGCTCAATGTCTACTGCTGCCTCCTAGCTCTGCGCAAAGTGACTCATTCCCTTCAAGGTCCGGAGGCCAGTGCTCGAGCCCTGCCCTCCCCCACTTCCACTTTCTCTCCAACTAAGCTCCACAGACCCCGCCACCGCTCCTCTGTGACATGGTGCCCAACCCCTTGTTGGTCCCAGCTGCTCTGCTCACACGGGGCACCCCTCCTGCCGCTGCGCCACTTGCCTTGGCCCCCGAGGACTGAGCATGACACGTGCGAGCACACTCTGTCCCCCCGCGGAGGACATGGAAACCTCACTTTGATCTTCCCGCCTCGTGTTCTCTTAATGCAGCCGGATAAAAATAGCTTCCCCGCCTTCCACATCACTGTGTTGTTGCACACTGTGGCCAAACAAAGCCTTTACTGCTTGTCACATAAACTGTGCTTAGGGTGGTCTTCCCAGGCTTGGATTGATGTAGTTGATTTTTCTTTAAGATTTAACTGCAAGTTTTGCACATTTAGATTTCCATGGTGAAACCAGACGCCAGGAGCATCGGCCTTGGACAGAACACAGCTCTACACACTGAACGGCGCTATTTCACGCGAGTCTTCTGATCCCTCAGAAGGTGGTCTGTTCTCCCGCAAGTTCACCTCTCTCTCTCCTTCCTGGCCCACTTCCTCCCATTCACTCCAGGGCACTGGACACAACAACCCACCAAGCCACAGCCACACGCTGTTCCTTCATCTCTGGGTGGTCTTCCTCACACGGTTTCCTCCTCACGCCCACTGACTCAAACAACCTCTGGCATGTCTGTTTCATCGTGTCACAGAGCAGGTCACTCTGGAGGGTCACAGTCTACCCACCAGGCCACCCCCTGGACTTTTGGGGAAAGCCGGTCTCAGCCAGCCCTTTCCGTCCAGGCTGCTTGGGACACGTGCTTCCATCGTCCCCTTTCCACCCTTTCGCTGCCAGTCGACGCTGAAATCCCGTTCAGATTTCAAGGTTTATAAAGGACTTACCTGAACTGTGAACTTGTCGTCCTCGTTGGGCAGAATTCTGTAGGTGTAAACGCAATTCCGATACCTGAAATAGATCAAAGGCTTCATTGCAACCCATGCAGGAACCCGGACAGGAAAGTCTAGTTTCCTCGTAACAAGACTTCCTGACACAGCTCAGGGAATCTGGGCACAAAGTCTCTAAAGCTTGGAGCAGGCCATTTCCGGGATGGAGATGGGCCCTGCCATGCAGCAGTCCTAGACTGCGGTGCTGGGTGCTCACCCACCCCTCAGCACTCAAGGAGCCCCAGGACAAGGCGGGAGGAGTCGCTTGGGGGGGACACTTCACCCGTGGGGTCTGATAGAAGGGAGTCCGCCGTCTGGAAGGGAGGGGGTGTTCACAGAGGAACCCAGACTCCAGCGGGGCTGAGCAAGGTGGGGTCTGGCAAAGGGGCCTCAGGCACGGTCAAGGCTCCCCCACCACCCCCATGTGGCTTCCTCCCCCTGGACGCTTTGCCCCATGGGGTTATTCTCCTGCAGGTTGGCCACCAGCTCTTCAGAGACCTGGATTTGCCCCCATCGCTGGTGAGTGAGCCGTGGGGTTGTTTCTAACAAGGAAGTGCTAGGAATCCCAGATTCTCTTCTTTCTAGAATCTCTACCTTCCTTTGGTTCAGGAATCCCCAGGGTGAGAAGGATGGGGTACTTTTTACCTTCCTGAAACCTGTTAGAGGAAAGGAGAGTTGTCAAGTCTGAGCCCCTTGGAAGAGGGTGCGTGGTCCCAGCCCAGCAGGCTGTCAGCGGTCTGGGGAAGGTTACTTGGATCTTATGCTCTAACTTAAAGTTGCCAGTTTGTTCTCTTGCCCACCCTCCTCTTGCCCCATATCCCGCACTTGGGGTTCTCATGAGCCTCGAAAGCTCGAGCTCTGCGGAGCGTCCCAGACGGGAGCCAGGCTCTGCCACCAGCCGACGCTTCACTGTGGAAGCTTCGCCGAGCCCTCCCGAGGGTCAGGCTCTCCACCAAGTGTTCACATAGGCCATTGTTGAACCAGATTTTTAAAATAATATACTAATCGAAAAAAATTAAAACCATTCAGAAAGATATAAAATGAAAAATAAACCTCTCTTTCCCCCTCCCATGAGCCTCACTTCTTAGATTTCCTACTCATGTTTGTAAATTGTTCCAGAAATTTTAAACATACCCAAAAGCTTATATATACATATCTTTTAAAATACAAGTAATATCATACTAAATACCTTGTTTCTGAAATTTGGTTTTTTCACCAAAAAAAAAAAAAAAAATCTTAGAGGTGTTCCCAAGCCAAGCGAAAGATAGTTTATTAGCGTTTTCATCATGTTCCACCATGTGTTGTAAAAATGTGTTGACATCTGGTAGTGACCGTAGATAAATCGCCAGGAGGAGATGGCCAGGCTGGAAGACCTGGACATTTTCTGTTTTGACAGAGACTGCAAACTGCCTGCCAAGCAGCGTGGCGTTTTGTTCTCCTGCTAACCGGATATGAAAGTGTCTACTTCCCCACACCCTGCCAACAGGCTGTTATCAGACTTCTGAATCTTGCAAATCTAAGAGGTGAAAATGAGAGCTAGCTTTAATTTGCCTTTCTTTACGAGAAAGGTTCTTCAACATGTTCTCATGTCTAGTTATTTGTATTTCTTTTTCTGTGAATTCCTTTTCATGTCTTTGGCTCACTTTTTTGGTATCACGTTTTGCTTATTTATGTATGAGACTCTGATATACGATACAATGTATTTTGTTGGAGTTATGTTTAACTGGTTTTTTTGTTTGTTTGTTTTATCGTGTAGAAGTTTTACAATTTTATGTGGCCAATTTTACCATATTTTATTTTATGGCTTTTGAATCAGTGGATGCTTAAAGAAAATTTGTATAATGTTTTGGGTAATTTCACTTCCATGTGTCTCTTCATTTCACACAGGAAAGGTTCTTGTCGCCCCTATTGCTTTAGTTCCATTTTCCACTCCCTGTCCTGTCTCCTGGGTTGATACCACACTCAGGTCTTGTCTCGCATCACAGATAGCAAAGATGACTCCCTGGTCCAGTGACACCTCACCTCCCAGAGATGCTCCTGGCCCTCGAAGACCCGCCTCAACCCCATCCCCCTCACTCCCAGGCTCATGGCCCCCCACCTCCACCCAGGCTTGCCAGAGCAGCGAAAGATAAGCCCATGGCCGGGTTGAGGGTAGCTCCCTCTGCTCTTATCTTTCAATGCTCTGTTCTTGCGACACTTCCTCCTGTACGTATGCAAATGGGGCAAGTCTGAGAACCGCCTCTTATTTGGCTGAAGACAGCTAATTTATGGAAGCGTTCCAGCCGGCCCCAAACATCAGCTCCAAGACAGAAAGAACACAGAGTTACAAAGAGAGAGACAGGCAGCCGCACAGAACAGGAAAGCCCCTTTGGTTTAATCAGGTGTGGCAGACAAGGCTTTACCACTTTTTCGAAGATGTTCTAGAAACATTGAAACAAAGAAACAGCTCCACATTACTGAAGCAGATCAGAATTCAAAAGCTATTAATAGTACACTAGGAAGAGATGACACTTCCCCCTTAGACAGTAACATCTCAGCTGATGTTAATGCCCCTGCACAGCCAATGCACAGGGCAGGACACTCTGTCCCTGGGGCTGGTTCAGTTTAAATCTTCAAGGAAAAACACGCAGCCCCACTGCCACCACTAGCCTGCCATGCACAACCCACTGGGGGAGCAGTAGTTCCAACCTGCATTCCATGGGGTGCTGGGGGATCTGCAGGGAGGTGGAGGAGGGTACCCACTATTCTCCCCCACCCATCAGCAGCTGTACTTCACTCTGGTCCTATATGCATACACACATATATACATGCATGCATACATGTGCACACACAACACATGTATACATACCTGGCTGTACACATAATCTGTGCACGTAACACACACAACACACATAACACACGCATATATGTACACAGGCAAACTCTTACATGCAAAATGCTTAAAGCGAAGATTCCACAACTAAATAGTGTCTGACAACTACTGCACTAGAACATAACCTGGACAACGTGCTCACTGCTCTCTGGGGGCAATGGGCCCCACCCAGCCCTTTCCCAGCTCTTTAGACTGGTTTGATAACACACTATGGTGCTTGCACAGGCTGTCACTGAGACCCCTTTTGGTGACTGGGTTGCATTTCAGGGTGAGGGGCCAGGAATATGCCCCTTGGAGATGCAGGCTGGGATAGCGCCTGGCCCACTTCCTTCTGCTATGGAATGAGAATGTTCTATTCTCAAATGAAGAGGGCTTAGAGCACATTTCCCATGCAACTCCGACAGGTACTAGGTGACGACAGGTGCCCGCCCTGTGCTGAGCGCCAGACAAGAAGAGGCAGGAAGGTGTCTGCCAGCAGAAGGGCATGATCAGATCGACCTCATGTGGCACAAGAAGTTTTACCCTACTATGAGAGGACAGCAAACAGAAGGAGGAAGAAACATCATCATAGTGTTGTATTTATCCTTTCAGGTAAATCTTCCTATTTCCGTATGACTATTCCTAGCCAATTCAACACTGACAACCATGCCCAGAAACCTCCTTTACCGTGGTGAGCTGTACAGGGAGACAGAGACATCAAACTCTACAATTCGAGAGCCTCATTAGTGTCTCTGTCTCATTCTGCTCATCGGATGGTATATATATATTTTTAAATCCCTTCGTGACTCTCATTATATATCATTTCTAATTTCTGATGTTGTTTGTATGTGTTTGCTCTTTTTCTTGGTTAAGTGAAGTAGAAGCAGACTCGGAACAAGATGGGGTGGGAGAAGAGAGCTGGAAACCCTGTATTCAAAAAAGCCACGGCACCAAGGGAGAAGTAAGGGAAGATGTATAGCAGCCCTGGGAAGCTAAGGCATCCACCACTCACCATTCCAAACCGTGAAGAATCCCAGCCAAGAGAATGCTAAGACTGAGGAATGGGAAGAGGCCATTAGTGGCTCACTTAGGCCCC
>RJWJ010024549.1:0-24750 GCA_004363605.1 Indri indri | reverse complement strand
GCAGCCCATGCGGACGTGCGCACCGCAGAGGTCGGGAGGCTGCGGAGGCTAGGCCCAGGCAGAAGGCCCAGGGCGGGGGAAGGGGACACAGCCAGGGCCAGCACAGCCGGAGCACAGACAGTGGAGTCAGCTCCTCAAAGCCCTGTTTTTGCCACCCAGAAACTTCCTTCCCTTACACCAGATGCTTGGATTTGCTGCTGGCTGACTCAAAACTCCACTCCAGAAGCTTCCGAGCACTGAGAGATGGGCTTCTTTGGGCACGGAACCCGGCCACAGAGCGAAGTGGGGGCTGCCATGGCAGGGAGGCCCGTCCGGGCTGAGAACCACAGGCCTGCGGCCTGGTGGTGCTGAACAAGCCCCGAGCTCACTGGCCCACGCCCCTACTGATACAGGAGAAGCCTAGAGCCCAGAGAGGTTGGGGGCTTACCCAGGGTCACACAGTAACTTGGTGCCATCCCCCCAGGCCCCAGTCATTTCAGGAAAATGTGTGCAAGGATGCCTTTGAAAGGTGGCTTCTTCAACATGGAAGGCCGACAACCTAGAGTAGAACAGCGACACTGTGGGAAATGACAACGACGGGGCGAGGATGGAAGAGGGCGGGGAGCGGTGCCGACCCTCCCTGAACCCAGGGGGCTCACTTCCTCCCAGTTACCTGGAACCTGCCTTCCCAGGACAAAGTGCTTTCTTCCTCACTAGACACAGCCCCAGGCTCCAAGTCAGGCCCAAAAATGAGGCCTGTCACCCCACCCCCACGACCGCTCCACCAGGACAACGGCTCGTGGCACTTGGGAACCACAGGCGAAAATACGGGAAAACATTTTCAGCCGCTCTGACTGAGAGTGGATCTGACAGCCTGCTTTTGGGAATAAAGATTTCCTGCCGGACTCAGCTAGAGCCAGCCTGACAGGCGGTTTCCATGGAAACCTGAGTGGCCCTCTAGACCTAATGAACACCACGAAGCAAACGAGGCAAACATGCTAATTGCGCTTTCTCCATCATTTAATAAAACCATCAAAAGACAACGGCAGCATTAAAAATATCTGTTTTAAAATCTTAAGAGAGCTCCCAGCTATTTTCTGGAGCAATTCGCAGCAATCACATCCTGGTTAGCTTAATATTTTGACAGTTGCCAGAGATGAACGAGCCGCCTCAAAGGCAGAGATCCGTGGGTTGTCTGCCTGGGCGCGTGCTTGCCAGCTGCCTCGTGATGGGCAGCATGGCCCAGCTGGAGGGGACACAGGAACAGGGAGGCCCTGCCTGCTGGGGTGGAGAAAGAACAGCTCTCAACGCAGCCTTGCGCCCCCAGCCTCAGTCTCCCCATGTGTGAGTGCCCACCGGGCGCCAAGTGCTGTTCTTGGCACTGGGGGTCTGCATGCCCCAGGCAGCCACAAGCCAGGTCCTCCTAAGCTCACTCTCCAGGGGACACGCAGGCAGAAAGAAACACACGCAGACAGAGAACGGCCTTGAGAGAAAAGAGACCCACGCAGATCCAAGAGACCGACGGGAAACAGACGCAGACACGGGGACGAGAGAGACAGGGAAGGGGGACGGAGACGAGAGACAGACAGCGGTCACAGAGAAAGAGACGGCAGTGGGCTCTGGGCAAGACGACCAAGACATGGAGAGAAAAGCTGCAGTCCTCGGGGCTCCAAGTCCCTCGGGCGCAGGCCTCATGACTCCGGCCTGGGATGCAGGGAAGAAGCAGGGTCGGGAGGGAGCACCCTCATCCTGGCCCGGTCGCGGAAAGCTGCCAAGGGCTGGCACATTGCCTTCCCTGAGCTCTGTTTCCTCACCTGCGCAATGGGGTGACAATGCCTGCCCAACGTCCTGGGGAGGGTGAATGTCCGAGGCAGTGCCCGGCACTGTCCCTGCCCCTCAAGGCTCTCCCTGCCCGTCCTTCAGGGAAGAAGGCTGGGGGCTGCAGCGCCCGGAAATCTCGGGGTGGCAGAGAAGCGTCCTCACCGGCAGGGCAAGGGCTGCTCTCTCCCCACTCTTGCCCCCGCAACCTGCCAGGACCCTCGAACACAGGTCAGACCAATCATCCCAGTCGAAACCCTCTGTCAGCGCCATCTCTCTCGGCACAGATGCCCAACTCTTCACAATACCTCTGTTCACTCACTCACTCATCCACTATTGATTCTGCGTCTATTATGAGCCAAAAGAAGCTCCCAGGAAAAGGAAATTCACAATCTGGTGGTGGGGGGCGGTTCCTCAACCCCAGCACTCCTGACTTGGGGGCTGGCTCGATCCGTGTGGTGGGGACAGAGGGTCCCAATCGTCTGAAAGTCTAAGATCGCCTTCCTGCCTCCCTGCCTCCCTCCTCATCCCAAACAGCGTGGCTGTCGTTCTGTCCACTAGGGCTTCCTCGCAGGCTGTGGCTTCATGGAAGGGAATCTGTAGAGCCTGCCCCTCCCACCACCGTTGAAGCCACCGACTCCCACAGTGAGAACAGCGCCACCAAAGTGGCTGTCCACCGAGAAGCAGCAGAGAGCAGCGGGCCAGCCTCGTCCGCAGGACAGGGAGAGGCTCCATCCCCAGCACAGCCCAGGAGAGGAAGGGCTGGGCCACCCACAGGAGACGATAGGACCCCATGGCTTCCCACGTAGAGACCCCAGCCTGCACGGAGCCTTTCCTTAGTCGTGGGCTGCTGTTCCTGATGTGGGAGAATGTCCAGGCACCCCTTCCCATGCCACAGCCTGAGACCATCCAAGAGTCCCTCTGATGCCAGAGGTGACTGCCACGTACAGGGCACGGAAGCAGAGACAGGCAGGCTGACAGCCCTAGCCCCAGGGCCTCGCTCAGCTACGCCGCTGACCGTGCTGCGGCTGGGCTGACGTGACCATTTTAATCACCAAGCCTGCTGAGGTTGTCAGAATGTTCCAGATGAATAACTGTGCTTGCTCCTGGCCCATTGGGGGAGAAGACTCAAGCCCCTTAAGATAGCTCTGAGCCAGCGCTCTGCAGGGCAGCCACCACCGAGGAAGGGGGAAGGGAGAAAGAGGAGGCGCACTGGTCCAGCCTCGCCTCTGCAGGAGCCAATGGGCCCTGGGACTGCGTTGGGGAGGTGGCAGTGAGAGGGCAGGCAAAGAGGCCTGTCACCAGCCTGGGTATAAAAAGAATCCCTAGCACGTGAGAACTGGAGCCACACTCCTGCTGTGCCCAGCGGGAAGGGGAAAAGGGGTTTCCATGGTTACCATGGCCAAGGAGGAGAACATTCAGATGAAACCAAAGGCAAAGGTTAGCCCAGTGAGCTTCTCTCTAGGCCTGGTTTCTGGGGCCCAGGGGAGCGGGGAGAGGGGTCTGGGGCAGGTCCCCAGGAGTCAGCAGCATCCTCTGCAGAACCAACATCTTGCTGTGCTCAGGAAGGGCGAGAGGGCCGGAGGGCAAGGTGACGTTCTCCGGGCCTGCACCCATGCCCACCCCCACCCCGATCACAGACCACGGGAAGGCAGGATGGGCAGCAGTCACGCACCCAGGGCCGGAGCTGGACGGCCAGGGTTTGAGCGCTGCACTACGTGTGATCTTGGGCTCGCGGCTCAACCCACCCGTGTCCGTTTCCCCACCTGCAGAACGGGGGTAAGAGAAGTGCCTACCCCAGGATGGTGGTGGGAGCTGAGGGAGGTCATTCTGGAATGTGGACCAGCCCGGCCAGTACCGTGAGCCCCGATAAGGTGGGTGGCAGTGCTGCCACCACCACCATCAACGCCATTACAGTTGCTGTCACTGTCACTGCCAGCCACGCTGTCTGGGTGAGAAGCATCTGCAAGTTACCTGTGAGGATGTTTTCGGACATCACGTTGACCTGGACTTCCACAGAGTGTTTGGAGGTGTAGGTGATCTCCGCGCTGACGTGAGCCACCTCGCCAATGCACATGGGTGACAGGAAGTCGGTGCGCTCGACCCGAGCCAAGGCAGCCACGCAGCGCTCCTGCAAAGACCAGAGATGGCTGTCAGCCTGGCAGGCCCGTCCCCTCACCCCGGAGATGCTCCTCTGTGAAGAGCCTTTGCTCCCCTTCCCCACTGTGGAAGTAACACGATTTATGGACACCATGCCCTGCTAAACATGACGACGCAGGAGCGGCGAAGGCCCTAGAAGACGCTCCGAAGCAATGCCGAAAGGGATCTGAGCGGTGGGATTACCACTGGCTTTCTTCCTAATTTCTCTACAGTAAACACGCATTACTTCCATAATAAAGGGTGAAAAAAATGCATACACACTCATTATGGAAAAGTTGGGAAATATAAAAAGTAGGAACAGGAGGGAACATCACTGCTCCCATCCAAAGATAACCACAGTTACTATCTGGGGATCTTTTTTCCAGACGTTTTTCCTAAGAATAGGGGCTTTGTTGGTGCAACTATTTGTGTGCCGGGCTCCTCATTTCGCAGTTTTAATGGTACAGAGTTGTGCAAAAACTAAATACACACTTTCATATTTTGATTTTTTTTACTCGACGTGGGAAAAATAATCTGCCTGTGCTGTGATGTGCTCTTCGCAATCACTATTCTTCTTTTTTTTATTCAAACTTTGTCCTTCAAAGAGTCAACCCACTCTCACGATTCAAAATTCGAAAGGAACAAAAAGCATGTGTCTCCAGGTCTGTCTCTAGCCACTTGTCTCTAGCAACTGGGACCCCTCGGTAGTCCGAGCTCCCCGTGCCCCGTGTCTGACCAGACATCGCATCTGCACTGCCCGGCGGATGTGCGACAGGCTGGCCACGTGCTGCCCACCTTGGAGATCATCCTCTGTGGGTGCGTGTCTTGGTGCACTGGCTGCCTTAACAAGACACCGCAGGCAGAGTGGCTCACAAACGACATTTATTTCTCCCAGTTCTGGAGGCTGCAAAGTCAAAGATCAAGGGGCTGGCAGATTGGGCGTCTGGTTCGCGTGTCCTCACACGGTGGAAGGGGAGAGGGGTCTCTCGGGGGCCTCTTTTATTTTTTATTTTTTTTTTTTTTTGAGACAGAGTCTCACTCTCCTGCCCGGGGCGAGTGCCGTGGCATCAGCCTAGCTCACAACAACCTCAAACTCCTGGGCTCGAGCAATCCTACTGCCTCAGCCTCCCGAGTAG
Organism: Indri indri; assembly: GCA_004363605.1. NCBI lineage: Eukaryota > Metazoa > Chordata > Mammalia > Primates > Indriidae > Indri > Indri indri. The sequence continues at coordinate 19,678 of RJWJ010024549.1, read as the reverse complement.
CTGGGACTACAGGCATGTGCCACCATGCCCGGCTAATTTTTTCTATATGTATTTTTAGCTGTCCAATTAATTTCTTTCTATTTTTGGTAGAGACGGGGTCTCGCTCTTGCTCAGGCTGGTCTTGAACTCCTGAGCTCAGAAGGATCCGCCGGCCTCGGCCTCCCAGAGTGCTAGGATTACAGGCGTGAGCCACCGCGCCCGGCCTTCAGGGGCCTCTTTTATAAGGGCACTAATCCCACCATAAAGGCTCCACCTCGTAACCTAATCACCTCCCAAAGGCCCCACTTCCTAACACCATCGCCTTGGGGTTAGGATTTCAACAAATGGATTTCAGGAGGACACAAACATTCCAACCATGGCCACTAGTGAAGGACTTTCTTATTCTTTTCCGTGATTTCCTCTTCATGACACCCCCCTGGAGTTATTTTCAATGGTCAAACAGAACAGAATATTCTTCTTTTGTTAGAGATTTGGGCCAACCTCAATTGATTCTTATTACAAACAATCCTGTGATAAACATCCTTTCACTTAAATTGTTTTCTGCATTTGGGATTATCTCCTGCGTCCCAGAGGCAAATATTTTGATGCATGTTCCCAAAGTGCTCTTCAGAAGGACAGCAGGGACTGACCAGCCTCTGGCAGCTCATGGCATCCTCACCAGCACCCAGAACCGACTTATTTTTCCCCTTTGCTGACTGAATGATACGGAAGACGGTCTTGTGTTTGCGCAGTGGGAAACGTGGGTCTTCATCTTCCAAACAGAGCACTTGGTACCATTACGACTTTCTTTGGGTGTTCACAGAGACGAGGAGCTCCCTGGCCGGGTGGGGGGCAGGGGAGGGAGAGGCTGCCTGTGGGGCCAGGGCCTGCTCTGGTGTCGCCTGCCCAGCTGACCTTCGCAGTCCCTCTCCGCAAGGGGGATACACTAGTCGAGATGCCCCATGTCACACGGCAGGAAGATCAGCGTAGCCCTGGTGTGTGTATTTGCGCTCTTCCACCGCGAACCTGCGGCCCGTGACACCAACATGCAGCTCTCCCACCTGCACGAGGACTCACCAGGCACGTGGCAAACACACAAGTTCCCAGGCCCACCCCAGGCCCAGAACCTGCCTCTTTGGAGGTATGGCTGGGAAACCCCGATCTTGCCCCTCTCCTGGCGGATTCTCAGGTGCATGGCATGGGCTCAGGGGACTCCGTGACTGTGTCTGAAGCTGTAAACGTCCCAGGACAGGTCTAGGCATGGCAACCGGGGCTGGGCAGGAAATGGGGTTGGCTGGGAAAGTTCTAGAGCTATGCCGGCAAGGGCGGCCTGGGGCTTCCCCACTCTGGTTTGCATGGGCTTGTCCCCGCCCCACCCACAACAGCTCACCATAACGCAACGTGTGGAATTGCAGCTTTCACCCTGAGGACATTTATGTGGCTATAGCGCCACCCACTGGCAAAAGCTGGAAAGGCCGCGGAGCCAGGCAGAGCTAAGGGACCACCCTCTGTGTCTGGCACCCCACCTCTCAGAACCATGCAAGCACTGTCTGCAAGCTCCTAAAGCAGAATTAAGACAAGCAGGTTTTAGTGGAGAGTGATCAGGAGAAATTACAACACAGATACGCCCACACAGACCCACACACTTAAGTTGGCCTTGCACCTCCCTGCCCTGCAGCTTGTTTCTGACTCACTGGCTGAGACCATCTCTGCACCCCTGGAGCCTGGATGGACCTCAGCCTCCTGTGTACCTCATTCGCAGCTCTGTGGAGCCAAGCAGCGCCTCGGTGCCAGGTGTGCGGTGGGGAGTACGCCAGAGGGTCCAGGGCCCTGGCTTGGGGGACGGACCATAAGCGCACATGCGACGCCTCATGGGGTTGGGTGCTGGGAAAACAGTGCTGGGATGTGGGGGGGAGGCGCCACTTCAGACCAGGGGATGTCAGCTGAGACGCAAATGACCTGGCGTCAGGCAGGAGGAGGTGGGAGTGTCGGTGCCCAGGCAGGGGGAAGAGCAACAGACCAGGGCGGGCCACAGGGAGGGGGACCCCATGGGGACACTGCAAGAGACATGGGCAAAGGTCAGCAGGGCCAGGCCAGTGGGGCCTTGTGAGCTGGGGTCGGGGGGCAGGGGCCTCTCGGAGGAGACACGAAAGCAGACTCACTTTTCAGTTCATACACTTCTGGGTCTCAGGAACTTTCAGCAAGGGGTGTTTGTGCTCCTTCCGTAACCCAGAGCCCTGGCAGAATGACCAGGAGGAAGACCAAGAGCTCCTCCTCGTGCAGGCCCAGGGCTGCCCCAGACAGAGCCAGCCAGAGCCTCCCTCCGTGCTGACGCCAAGGCCTGGAACAGAGGTGCCTGGGGATGGCTTCACGCCTGCCCTTCCCAGGTTGGAAGCCGCTGATAAACTTTAACTTGGTTCTCTCCCAGCTTAAAACACTAAAGAGAAGTAATGTCTACCAGGCAGCCACACAGGAGTCTCAGCACATCGTCATTACGTTATCACGAGACCATGTAGAAAGCCGTGGGTTCTACTGGGCAGGCCAGGACTGGTGGCTCTGTGCATCTGACAGGGTGCAGGCAGCGTGAGCCAGGACCCAGGACGGCTCTAAGATGACTGTGAGCAGCTGTGTCCCAGGTCCTAGAAGGGTGCCGGGCCTGGCTCAGGCATCCTATAAAGACTGGTGTGATACAAAAATTGAACATGTGGACTGATGAATGTTTGCACTTGGTATGACGATCTCGGAGCTGCAGTGTCTGGCTCCCAGCGCCTCAGATGTGCCCTGTAACTCCCTGCCTCTAGGGCTTAGGGGCAGGAGCAGCCTTCGCCTGGGAAGAGCCACCAGTGTTCTAATCAGCATGTGCCCCAAGAAGTGCCCTCCGCCATGTTCCAAAAGCAATGGCATCATGTTGCCCATTGGGCACCGGTGCCCTGGCAAACCATGAGGACTGGGCTCCTGAGTGGCTACAGGGCTTCAGAAGCAGAGCCCAGAAGGACAGTTCTGGGACCTGGGTTCAAATCCCAGGTCTACTACTTATTGGCTCAGTGACCTTAGGCAGTGACATGACCTCTCTGCATCTCAGTCCCTCTGTAAACACAGATAATAAACAGTCCCAACGGCTGCTGCAAAGACTTGAGGGGACAACACAGGGCAAGAACTGGATGCTCATGAAATGCCAAAGGGGTGGGCGATAGCGGTCTGTCTTTCACAGACACGTGGGGATCAGACAAGTTACCACCTGCGACCTACGCAGAACTGTGTCTGGCATCCAGCAAGGGCCCAGAAAGGGTCGGCTCTCATCACCACTATCACTTGAGCCGCACCTGTTCCTGCGCCCACCGTGGGTACCCTGTGGCTGATGCCGCTCAGAGGATGCAGCTGTGTGACCTTTGGAAAGCCACACAACTTCTCTAGGCCTCAGTTTCCTCATCTGTAAGAGAGGATTAAGAACAGGGCCTCTCTCAGTGGGCAGAACAATCATATAGGGTAAGGAAACGCCTGCTCGAGGCGTGGTTGCGGGTGTGCTGTGGGCACAGGGTGACTGTTCCGGACACAAGGTTCCTGCATTCGGGGGACATCTGATGAAAGCCCACCTGTGTGCTCCAGGCCTTGGTCCAGATGCTGACTGTCTGGGGCAACCACGCAGGCAGCGGTCCCTGCCTCGCCATACAGATAACTTAGGGCACAGCAGGTCAAGGGCAGAGCAGCAGGGCCACAGAGGCCCGACTGGATGCTGTGTGTGTGCAGAGACTAGGAGGTGAGGCTGGGCCCTGAGGGCACCCGGGGAAGAGCCAGCGTGAAGGTTCTGAGGCAGGAACACACCCGGCACGTTCAAGCAGCAGCGGGAAAGCCAGTGTGGCCAGAGGGAGCATTGAGGCAGAGACACAGAGGTGAGGTCCTAGAGAGCTGGGCTGGGGACTTGAGTGGCCTTGTGTGGACTCGAGTGACCTCATACATACTCGTGTGGCCTCGTGTGGACTTGGGCTTTGACTCTGGGCAAGCTCGGAGACACTGGAGGGCTCCGAGCAGGGAGTGCTGTGCTCTGACTCCACAGCTAAAGGGTCTCTCTGGCTAAAGCTGGAGAACAGATAAGCTGGCAGGGACCAGCAGGGTGTCCTGTCAAGAGGCCGTTGCAGCAATCCGGGCAAGTGGCACTGGAGGCTTGGACCCGTGGGGATGCAGCTGGGGGTTGTGCTCAGATCTGGAGATGTGGAAGGTGCAGCTGCAGGATCCGCAGCTGGAGCCTCTTGGGTGCAGGGGGAAGAGGGGTCAACCAAGGCCCCAGGCTTTGAGTGTGAGCAAGAGCTGCAGAGGTCAAGTAGGGGCGGCAGGGAGACTGGGAGAAGCAAGCTGGGGGCAAGGTCAGGAGTGCCACCCAGGGCACAACCAGGTCAACAGGCTGAGGCGGCACCCAGGTGCCAGCCAAGAGGCCAGCTAGAGGCAGAATCTTGGGACTGACGTGGTATTGGAGACTGGGTGACACCTCCAGGGGAGGGTGGCCAGAGGGTACCTCTTGCCCCAGCAGGGAGGGTCCCAGCGAGGCCCCTGAGAGGTCAGTTTCCAGCCACCCGGGACTGGAGGGTTGTCACCCCCATGCACTGGTGCTGACCGAGCTCACAGACCCCTCCTGAGACTGGAACTTCTAGATCACTATACTAGGGACCACCAGCCCGGAGGGTTCTCCAGTCAGCTTGTCAAAACTGTCCCTCCAGCACAGCCAGGCCCGGAGAAGGAGCGAAGAGGAGCAAGGCTCAAAGCACGGGTGTGAGGCCTGGATTCACAGCCCAGACCCACCGCCTGCCACCCCGGGTGGCCTCAAGCAAAGATTCATCCTCTCTGTGTGTCAGTTTCCTCATCTATGCAACGGGGATAATAAAAATAACAACATCTGTCTCTCAGGGGTGCTGTGAGGATTATATGAGCTAAAGCACTTCAGAGCTTTGCTAAATGCTAAGTGCTTACCAAATGGCAGCCATGACTTCTACAACTATTACTGGCATCGTCACCCACTTGGCCATCTCAGCCCCTCCTTTCTCCTTTGCTCCCCGGCCTTGGGGACTTTTTCTTCCCAATGTCCATCCTCTCTTGCCAACCCTGCCTGGGACCTTCACTGCCCCCTTGTGAAGGGTCACCAGGGGCATGGCCCCCACCATGCTCCCAGCCTCTCGGGCTCAGGCCCATCCTCCCACAGCCACCAGAGGGCGCGCTTGAACCTGGCAGGGCTGCAGCGAGCATCAGTCCAGCCAGGCAGGCGAACCCTGAGCCACCGGTGGCCCAGCCACCCGCTCCCACTGCACCATCACCACAAGGCCCCCATGTCCACCCATTCACACTCGCCCACTCGGCTTGTCTCATTCCACACACGCACACGCGCACACACAGACGTTCGAGTGCACACACGGCCTTCCCCTTCTCGGCAGGACGTGCTCGCTGTTTGAGGCTGCATGCGTGTGCCTCCGTCTGAATGTCTGTGTCCCCCTTCAAACTCCTATGTTGAACTCTTCACTGCCAATGGGATGGTATTAATACGACAAGGTGGGGCCTCTGGGGTGATTAGGTCATGAGGGTAGGGCCCCGTGAACTGGATTAGCGCCCCTGTAAAGAAGGCCCGAAGAGCCCCTTCTGCTGTGTGAGGACACGTGAGAAGGCGCCACCTGTGAACCAGGAAAGGGGCCTTCACCAAACGTCAGATCTGCCGGCACCCTGGTCTGGTCACTTCCAGCCTCCAGACCTGTGAGAACACATTTCTGTCACTGATAAGCCACCCTGGCCATGGCATTTTGTCATGACAGCCTGGACGAACTGAGGCAGATCTCACTCCTGCATCCTGCCAGCGTGGCCCAGGCAGAATTAACGGTATCTCCCCTGGTCCCCCATCTCCAGCCTGGCTCCCACGCTCAGCCTCCTGACAGTGGAATCATGCCTGTGCCCAGCGCTCATGGTAGGGTCCCATATCACACACGCACTCTCCCGTACTCCCTCCTACAGGCCGGGGTTGGATTTCCTCCCTCTGCCCGGAGGAGAAAGATGCAGCAGGGGTGCTGACCGGGCCCCAGTGCACAAGGGCCCTGGGCGAGCTGAGGTGCTGCCTCTGCGCCTGCCCCAGGGTGCAGCTGCAGCAGCAAGACAGACCGCTTGTCCCTAGCACCCGTGGGCTGGCTTCTCTCTCCCTGATTACGGGGCTGGGGACAGTAGGAGGTGACAGTCTGAAGGCCTGCAGCAGCCCTGTGGTTCTGAAACCAACGAGCCTGCCCCTTGTCCCCAGCTGCAAGGCCACAGGCCCATCTCCCACTGCACAGCTCTGGGCAGACCAAGAGCTGGTCCCATCTCAGACATCATTGTACAGGGCCTGGTGGCTTCACAGCCAGGAAGGTCCAAGGCACAAAGCACCACAACACTGACCAAAGCCACCAGGGTGGACAGGGCAGAAGTGGGAGCCAGGCCCAGGGCTCTCTGCCCTACACTCGGCTCTCAACCGTCACAATAAACTCCACCCACGCAGGTGACGAATGCTTCTGGTCAGAATCCAGCCAACGGAGCGTCAAGATGTGGCCGTGTGAGGGCCGGGGCTGGCGGGCGGTCCTGGCCTACAGCGGGGAGGCGGAGGGTGGCCTCCAGCAGCTGGCTCGCAGCTTCCCACCCTCCTGGCTGAGGCCGAACCAAGAGTAGCTCCCAGAGGCCGCATCCAGGGCTGACTGGGCCAGTGCCTCTGCACACGCCAAGGCCCGGTGTGCAAGGGAAGGGGGCGCTCCAGGCCGGGCCTCCGTGAGACCTCCTTTCCTGACCCGCACTGGTGCAGCCCTCTGGGCCCAGCATCTCCCGCGTGACCCCAGCCCAGGCAGGCTCCCCGCGTTACCCCGTTCTGGCTGTTGCAGTGCCGGGTGCTGATGATGGCTCCCGCCTCCTCGATCATTTTCAGGATGGTCCCCCCATGGACATTGCCGGCCACGTTGGCATCATCTGGCCGCATGATCCTAGGGCACAGGAGAGAATAGAAGAATGAGGCCTCCAGAGAGGACGCTATTTGTGCAATGGTGACACCCAGAGAAGGGAGGAGGTCCCCCAAAGGGCTCCTTGGCTCCCAGCAGAAGGAAAAAGAACTTTCTGCATGTTTGGGCTCTTCCTAGATGGCGTGTTTGTCACGGTGGGGTGCTAATCTGCCAGGCCACGGAAGGGGCCCCTAGGACCAAGGGCTAACAGCAAAGACCTTCGCAGAGCCACAAGGCAGGGAGGCAGCGGCTCAGCCCCTGGGGCTCCCAGCCACTGAACAGCATGAGCACAAGGACAGACTGAGCCAGGAAGCAAATAGCAAATTCCGGGGACCAGGACCACCCCTCCTCAACAGTCCCAGAGGAGTCAGGTGGCCATGGCACCTCTGAGAACTGGAGTCACGACTGCAAAATGTCAAGACTGGGCCAGCAGCAGGTGAACGCCAGCTCCCACCTGCCCACTGGCATGGTGAACTCCTCAGGGGCTCCCCAGGGTGGTGCCCAGGCCCTGTAGTGAGACAGAAACACCACCTCACTTCCTCAAAAAGGGAAAACTTCATCCTTGCCATGGGCGGCCAGCAGCGTGGAAGCTCCATGAAATCTCTGGAATCCCAATGAGCCAGCCTGGTGACCTACCAGGGTGACCCAGCAGAGAGGCTAGCACCTTCCCAGACAACTGCCTGGCTGATGAAATCCACCTTCACAGGCCCCAGGCCCAGAGACAGATGACAGGCACCGGGCACAGCCTGTGGTTCCAGCATCTGTGCCAGCGTGGGCCCAGGGCAGCACCCCTCCTAAGTGCTCCGGCAGCAGCTCAGAGGCTGAGCACACCAGACACTCAGGGATCACTCTGGCTCTGGCTTGTACTAGCTGGGCAATCCGTGCAAACCGCCGACACACTCACTCCCCCATTTCCTCATCTGTACGATGGGTGTAATGACAGCACCGCCACGTCTGACTGCAAAGAGATCATGCCGATCACATTCTCACCCCAAGACAGTGCCTGGCACATGGTGGATACCCATAAATGTAGACCAGCCGTATTTTTCCCTCTTCTGGAGGTATTCCAACCTGGTTGGAAGCTCAAAGAGTGAGCCAGAAGATGCCATTTTCTAGAGCAAAGGACCACTGACCCCCCACCCCCCCCAGTAACTGAAAGGTCCCTATCCTCATGTTACCCCCAACCCAGGTGAGATTCTGCTATGAGAACCGGGGCCACTCACGTCACCTGGCTTCTGGCAGCCAGCATAGGAACCCCCAGAGCATGAAGGAACTTCATTTGGCTTCTCATTCATTTCCAAATAGCTGTGTTTTAAAAAATTGAGCTTAGCCTATTAAGGGTTTGGGTTTTTTTTTTCTTTTTTCTTTTAAAGTTTGAGGTCGGGTGCAGTGGCTCATGCCTGTAATCCTAGCATTCTGGGAGGCCGAGGCGGGAGGATCGCTTGAGGCTGGGAGTTCAAGACTAGTCTGAGCAAGGGTGAGACCCCATCCCTACAAAAAATAGGAAAATTAGTGGGGTGTGGTGGTGCATGCCTGTAGTCCCAGCTACTGAGGAGGCTGAGGCAGGAGGATCGCTTGAGCCCAGGAGTTTGAGGTTGCTGTGAGCTAGGATGATACCACGGCACTCTAGCCCAGGCAACAGAGCAAGACTCTGTCTCAAAAAAAAAAAAGTTTGAGTTAAGAGGTAGCCAATTATAAATCACAAAATGATCGTATCGACCTCTTTCCTTTGTACTTGCTTTCAACTCAGTAGGGGCCTTCCCTGCACCCAGTGCAGTGGGCCGATGATCCATTTCCACACAAGGCCTGTCCTCCCATAGGCACAGGATGAGGCTGTGGCTGGGTGAGGGGAGCAGAACAGGCCCTGGGTTCTAGAGTGTTGAGGAAACATTGGTCCATCCTTTCCCAGGAGTCTCAGAGTCCACTTCTGGAGCAGCCTGATTTACCACCGTGGCCTTGCTTTTGACTGTCTGTGAAGTGGGGCCATGCACACCAGGTTGGGCCCCAGAGATGCTGCAAGGCCAGGGAGAGGAAGCACAGAGTGGAAGAGAAGTGCTTACATCTTTTTGCCTTTGAGGTAAGAGGCCAGAGACAGCACCTGCGGCCCGAGGCAGAGCCTGGAGCCACCCGTGACAAGACAACAACACCTGCACTTGGCACTGTCCTAGTCGGAGTAAACGCCAGGAACTCCAGACTGCACGCTGGCAGTTCCCCCCCAGCCTGGTCACCTTTCCGTCTGCACCCTGGGTCCTTATACCAAGGACATCCTAACTACCCAGGCCAGGTGGCCACCCAGGAACACAACCTCAGCTCTCCGTCCAGACACAGACCTCTCTCCCAAAGGACCTTATTCCTGCCTGAGGACTCTGCTGTCACCTAGAAGGTATGAGGCCCAAAGCCCAACTCACTCACCCAGTCCCCATGGCCCCCAAACCAGACACCTTCCCTGCAGGCCTCAGCTCAGACAGCCCCCACCCTGCATCCCCCTGCCAGCTCCTGCGCCAGCATCTGTCCTTCCCCCTCCTCCCTTCCAAATAGCTCAGGAGCTGCAGGGCCCAGCAGAGCCCCCAGGACCCGTGGATGGCCCGTCCCTCTCACAGGCCCCTTCCTCCTCACCTCACTTGCCCCAGCGGCCCCTCCCCTGTGGCCTGGCCAGGGCCAAGTATGTGCACCCTAGTCCAGGGCTGGGACGCACCTTCATCCCAGACAGGCAGGTATGTGAGGAGCCAGGAGAGCCAGGCAGACACCCAGCCCCTCGTCCCAGTTTTTGTTTCCCGGTTTTCATGAAGATATGGGTACAAAAAGCATGTCACATCCCTCTTTATTATTAAAAAAGAAAAAGAGAAATGAAGCCAGGTATGGTAGTGCACACCTGTAGTCCCAGCTACTTGGGAGGCTGAGGCAGGAAGATCGATTGAGCCCAGGAGTTTGAGGCTGCTGTGAGCTACAGTAACACCACTGCACTCTTCCCGGGGTGACAGAACAAAACTCTGTCTCAAAAATAAATAAATGAATAATAATACATATATATATAAAAATTTAAAAATTGGCCAGGCATAGTGGCTCATGCCTGTAATCTTAGCACTTTGGGAGGCTGATGCAGGAGGATCACTTGAGGCCAGGAGTTTAAGACCAGCCTGAGCAACATAGTGAGACCCTATTGTCTCTACAAAAAATACAGAGCAAGACCCTGTCATAAATAAATAAATAAATAATAACATTTAAAATTTTAAAAAATTTAAAAATATTTTTAAATAAAATAAAATTTAATAAAATAAAAATTAAATTTCAAAAGTTAAAAATAAATAAAATTTTAAAATTTAGAAAAAGAAATCCCAGCAGAGCAGGAACAAGGCCAGGGAGATGACGGGGACAGGAGGCCTGGGACAGGACACTGGATATGCACACAGGCCGTGGGACAGCAGCCCCTCACCGCTAGCTGGCTGTGGCCCAAAGGAATTTGAACCCAGGATGCCAAAGCTTCTGGGTTTGTAAGAGAAGCTGAGGAGCCCGAGTTTAATGTGAACACTCTCCTGACACTGGAACAGCAGAGCCCCTCCGAAATGCGTCTGCACAGAGCACGCCACAGGCTCAGGCAGGCAGGCAGCACAGGCCAAGTCTAGCCCACTACCCTGCCCCCGCCATGCCAGGCCTACACTTCTTGCCCTCTCCTCCGGCCGGCCCGCGGGGGCCCTCCCTGCGTGGCTGCTTCCCTCACCACCCTCTGCCCGCCCCACCCTGGCAGCCAGGTGGTGGCCAGGGCTGTGACTTTCCTTCGGGAATGTCACCATCACCCAGGGTCCCACCCTTTTCCCGTTCTGGCTGCTCCTGCCCCACATCAGAGCCACACTTTGTCCAGTCCACGCAGGACGAGCTGCCGGTGCTGGGGCCTGAGCCTAACCAAAGCACGGCCACCTTGCCCTCAGCTAGCGTCCACTCTGGAGTGGGCACCAGGCTGACGATAGGACTCCAGGGAAGCTGAGCAAACACAGTCAAGGAGCCAAACGCTCGCCCAACGGCGGCCACCTCCACCTGGGCTCTGGGAAAACTTCCCACAGGAAGTGACACGCTGGCCAAATGCTTGAGGGTGAGCTGGGGCAGAGGTCAGGGGAATGTTCCAAGAAGGTAGGGCATCTCAGGACAGGACCCAAGACCAGGAGCTCTTGGAGTTCCAGAAATAGAAAGCGATGCCACAGAGCTGGTGCGTGGCCTGCACAGAGGGGAGGAGGACCAAGCTGTCACTCGGCCTTGGGGCTGTGGACAGTCTGGGCTGCATCCTGGAAGGAGGGGGAGCTCGGGAGATGCCAATGCAGGGGAATCGCACATTGGATGGGTGTTTGGGGGGTTCACCTTGGCCTGGGGTAGGGAGGGGGCTTCCACATTTGCCTCTCCTCTCCCACGACCAGCTCAGGTCCTGAATTGCCACTCACCCCACAGCCCCAAGAGCAACTCTTCCTAAGCAGGAATCTAGCCAAGTCCTCCCACTACTCCGATGTTCCAGGGCTCTTCCTATCTACAGAATAGAGACTCAGCTCCCTAGTCAGGCATTTGGAGTTCCCAGGGATCCAGAACTTTCCTCACCTCACTTCCCCTCCCCTTCCCCTGCGGGGCTCCAAGCTGCACCTACGAAACCACTGCTGCTGGCCAGGCGTGCTGGCCCTTCCCAGGGCTCTGTCTATGCCCACCCGTCCCAGCAATGTCTGGACCCCCTTTGTGAAGACGAGGGGTCCACCTGTGAGCAGGGGAGCATAAACCGACACCCCTGTGGAGGACAACCAGCACTGCCCATCACAACCCCAAACACAGGGGCACATGCCGACCAGCCATTCCACTTTAATCCTACAGACATTTCCACTCACAGCAAACCAAATATGCTCAAAGATGCTCACTGCATGGCTGTTTATACTGCAAAACACTGTCCAGGTCCCAAACGTCCACCAATACGGGATACCAAAATCAAGTCACAGCCACACAATGGAACATTGCTCAGCCTTGAACAGGAGGAATGTTCTCAGAGATATGCTTTAGGTGAAAACAAGCAAGGCACAGACCGACGGGGACAAGGCGACCACCCGGGGGTGCAGCATAGACCATCCCTGGAAGGAGGTGTGGGAAACTGGACGCTTCCATCGCTCCGGGAGCAGGGAACTGGCCGATAGGTGGCGCTCAGCAAGACACCTCTGTGCCTTTCAGATTCTAAACCATCTCAACCTGCACAAATTAATCAGGAGTCTTTAAAAACTCTCCAAGACACAGCTCAAAACACATCCTCGGGGACAGGGCGGGGCACACAAAAAGAAAAAAGGAAAAAAAAGAAAAAGAAAAAAACAACACATCCTCTACGTGGCCTTCCACCATCTCATCACACCAGTGGACTGGCCAGCTCGTGTCCCCAGGACCACCCTGCTAAAGCGGCCCTCGGGGTGGGCCACCCTCCCTGCTCCAGAGCGGCAGGAGTGAGGCAGGGAATGTTACTGCAATACTCCCCACCAGCAGGAAAGGCAGCGCCAGAACAAGGCAGGGGGACCAGGAATGATGCTCCTGTCCCTAGCATCCCAGCGGCCACCTGGGGCAGGCCATGTCCCCAGCTCCAGGGGGTCCTCCCAAGGTAAGCCCACACGGATCCTGTGCACTGGATGAACTGTGTCTCCCAACCTCCGGTAACGGTGACCGAGACCTTACTTGGAAACAGGATCTTTGAAGATGTGATCAAGTGAAGATTAGGCCATACTGCACTAGGGTGGGCCCTGACCCAACAACTAGTGTCCTCATAAGAACAGGGAAATTTTGACATGAGACACAGGAAAAAAGCCACATGAAGATGGAGACAGAGACTGGAGTGATACAGCCACAAGCCAAGGAACACCAGGGATTGCTGGAAGCTCCCAGAAGCTAGAAGAGGCAAAAAAAAAAAAAAAAAAAAAAAAGGAGCCTCCCGTACAACTGGAGGGAGCATGTGCCTGTTGACACCTCGGTCTCAGGCTACGTTCTCCTGACTGTGAGAGAATAAACTCCTGCTGTTTTAAGCTGCCTAGTTTGCGGTCATTTGTCAGTCAGTGAAGGCATCTGCCCTGGAGGCCTTTGCTCCAGCCACAGAAGGCAGCAATGGGTGGCACAAGGAAGCCCTGCAGGGCTGGCGGCAGCAGCAGTGACATCCTAAGCCTGGCTCAGCTACCGCTGCCCCGTGCTTGCCCAGCTGGGGCCAAGAGCCTGTGCAGTGACCTCGGCAGAGCCCTGCCTGCCCTGTCCGCAGCCCTCGCATGTGGCCAGTGTGGCGGGAGGCCAGCATCTCTAATTCTAACACAAAATGTCAGGGCTAAAATTAACACATTGCTGCATGAAAACCAGGGTAACTAGGCGTGGGCCAGGCCTTGCTGCTTCTACTCAACAGTGAAAGCTAAAGCAACCTTCCAAAGTAGAAGGGGGCAGCGCCAAGCACAGCCAGGTTCATGAGGCAGATAAAGTCTTCTCCGGGTTTCCACATACACTGAAGACAGGCAGAGCCCAGCTCTGAGGCTCCTTCACAGGTTGTGCTGGAAGCTCCCTAGGCCTCCCCTTCTGAAGGCCCCAGACCAGACAGGCTGAGGCAGGTGTCCTGAGGACAAGCGCAGGGTGCTTATGCTCGAGCCTCACTGCAGCTGGGGAAGGTGGTTGGGACAGAAGCATTTGCAGACTGTCCCTCCCTCATGGAGCTGCAGCTGGCACTTGTGACAATAGCACACCACCTGGGGCCCGCGGACACTGGGAGCTTCCTTCAGGAGTCCATCGAGGGAGCGGCTTCCTTGACCAGGAGTATCTGAGGGGCAGAGGTTGCCACTCCTGGAGGGAAAGGAGAAGCAGGGCTCACTGTCAGGTGGGGGCGGGCCTCACCCCCGGCAGCCCTGAGGGAGGAAGCAGGCACGTGGCCAACGCTGGGGCCTCGATGCCAGGCTCAGGTACACACGAACATCTTTCCACGGGGAACTCCACTGGATGGAAGCCCAAGTGGCTCTGCTTATCCTCTTCAATCTGCTGCCCAAGAAGGTTCTGGCAAAGTTCTTTCCACTCCCCCCAGAGATTCTACTACATCCCCAGATGAGGGCAGGGGCCGGAGAAACAGCTGGACCAAGAAAAAGTTCCAGGGGTGCTTCCAGACCCCAGAGCGGCACGGGAGAAGGGGCGGACAACTCGCCTCTAGGCTTCCAGCCTCGCGCTTTGGCAGGGGCAGGAGAAGGAGCCAGAAGGAGGCTCCATGTGCAGCCAAGGACCAGCAGCCTTTGATCCCAGGAACCCAGAGCTCTCCGGGGCGGAGGAAGGTAGGAAACTAGCAGCACCCCAAGACAGGAAAAAGCAGTTGCCACCATCCGCCGGACTCAGCCAAACCGGAGATACTCTGAGCCCTGCTGGGCTGCACTGCCTGTCCCCGCTTCGGCTGGGGCTGGCCCCTCACATCCAGGGTTAGCAAGACCAGGCCAGGCAGGCGTCCTGCTGATTTTCCTGCCACGTGAAACCAGCCAGCCTGCTGGGCACAGGGGCTGCATCCCCTCCCCACCAAGTGTCCCGAGACAGACAATCGGGGCACAGCGGCCCCCACAGGGCCATACCTGGTGGTACCTGTTCAGCTGGGAAGCCATGGCGGCTGGGGCGTCCCAGGATCAGGTCCAGAGCGAGGTGAGGGGAGCCGTCACAGACCCACCCCACCCCCAGGCACTGGGCTTCCCAATCTAACCAGGAAGAAGCCCTCTCACCAATCTGAAGCATCTACCAAAGCCAGTTGTCGTAGAAACCTCGTTTTATAAATAATCACAGCAGAAGTAACTCTGCGAGCCCTTCCGGCTGCTGTGCCAGGAGATCGGGAAGGCAGAGGTGCTGCCACCAAGCAGCCTCTAGCAAACGCCAAGGAGGCTCTGCCTTCCCTCACAGGTCTCAGCCAAAGCCAGGACCCCGAAACGTGGACATGTGAGCAGGGTCACAGGCCAGGGACAGCCCCACCAGATAAGTCTACATTCTGCCGAATGGAGCTGGCACCTAAAACCCACCCCAAAGGCCACCTCCCTGTGTGCTGGGGCCTGGAGAGCTGCTGGAAGCGAAGGGGGCAGGTGGTCCAGCCTCCACTCCCTCCACCTGAGCCCTCCACCAAGCCAGGCCCAGCCTCAGAGGGGGCTGCTTGTCTCTGGGCTCACACCCCACCGCCCCTCCTCCACCCTGCCACTGGGTGTTAGGAAGAAAGAAGTCAAATGATCAGAGTGGCCCAGGTGCTGGCACGACAGCCAGGCCCTGGGAGAGGAGGCAGGATGTGTTATCACCAGGGTCTTGCCCCAATGCCACCCCCGCCAGCCCATGCAGGGCTGCTTTCCCAGGAATTCTGCAACCAGCAACAGAAATGGAAACTCCCCGCAAGCGTGCACACTCCACACAGAAGAGGCTGCGGCCAGGGTGAGGAGTGAATCCCCCGCCCCTTAGGGGGATTAGCCCGCAAAGGCAAAGTCAGGGCAGAGAGGGCTGATTAGGCTGAGACAACAGCCACCCCTGCTTAGACAGCCCTTATCAACGCCCAGTGCCTGCCTTCTATAAGGCCATCAGTCCTGGGGACTTCCTACTTTCGGAAGTCATTCTGGTCAAAATAACAGGCAAATTATTACTAAAAATACAAATGTCATTCCTCGCAAATCCTCTCGCCTATATGCAAAAAGAGGGAAAGAAAATTCTAGACTGACAAACACCACAAGCACCGAGTCCCAGGGAGGCCAGCCCTGCCTGGTCAGAGTGGGAAGTGGCAAGGCTGCCACAGCACTGCAAGCCCAGGGTGCTTAGTGCCTAGAAGCTGGGCAGGAGGGGTCCCACCAACCACACCTAAAATGTCTCCCTGGAAGGGAAGTCAGGGATTCAGTCTGGCCCAAGTCTGGCAGCTAAATCCTTTGGCCAAAAACATTCCCAGAGCCTTCCCCACCCGCACAGATGGTCGGTCTCCTCAGCCCCTAGGTTGCCCACCACGGCACTCTATCCTGAGTACAGCATCCCAGGGCCAAATGTCCTGAAGCCAGGGCTCCCTGCCACTCCGGCCCATGAGACCAGGTCTTCCCAAACACACTCCCCCCAACCCCCACCCCCGACAATCCCAGAGTTCCCCTCAGCTCCCAACTCACTGCTTCGCCTTCTCCCAGAGACAGGCCTTCTCCACTCCCTTTCTGAGGCCCCTTAGGGACAAGCCTCGCCAAAGCATGAGCATGGTCTCCCCAGGTCTCCCTGGCTCCCTCCCCAAGCTGTAGCCAAACGGAACCTGGGAACCTGGAACGGCTGCCCTGGTGCTGCATCCTTTGTACTTGGCCTCCTCCTGCAGATGGCATTGCCACTTCCCTAAGCAACCCTGGCTCTCCCTCTGGCTGGGCACAACACCTGCCCAAATCAGCAAGGCCCAGGCTAGGCCTCCACAGCAACGCTGGCTCGAGCCATTAACAGACTGTTCCACAGAGAGGAAGCACTTGTTGTCAGAGGGCTCAACCTTATGAGTAAATAGTTTCAATGTTAAACAGCCACGAGGTGCTATTTCCAATCTACTAAATTAACCAAAAGCTATTTTAAATGATAAAACTAGATGTCTACAAGTGCTCATAGCAGTATCATTCACAATCACCAAAAGAGGGAAACGACCCAAGTATCCACCACCCAAGAGACGTGTAAATAAACAAAATGTGGTAAATCCATATAACAAAATTGTATTTGACCAAATGAAAAGTCTACACATACATACTAACACATGGATACACGCATGGATACATACAGATACACACTAACACATGGATGAACCTTGAAAACATGTGGAGCTGGGCCAGGCGCGGTGGCTCACGCCTGTAATCCTAGCACTCTGGGAGGCCGAGGCGGGCGGATCGTTCTGAGCTCAGGAGTTCGAGACCAGCCTGAGCAAGAGCGAGACCCCGTCGCTACCAAAAAAATAAAAAATAGAAAGAAATTAATTGGACAGCTAAAAATATATAGAAAAAATTAGCCGGGCATGGTGACGCATGCCTGTAGTCCCAGCTACTCGGGAGGCTGAGGCAGTAGGATTGCTTGAGCCCAGGAGTTTGAGGTTGCTGTGAGCTAGGCTGACGCCACGGCACGCGCCCCAGGCGAGAGAGTGAGACTCTGTCTCAAAAAAAAAAAAAAGTGGAGTGAAAGAAGCCAGTCACAAAAGGTCACATACTGTAGGATTCCATTTCCATGAAATATGCAGAACAGGCAAATCCATAGAAACAAAAAGGAGATTAGTGGGTGCCAGGGGCTGGGGGAGGGGGAACAGGAACCACTGCTAATGGGTACAGGTTTATTTTGGGGGTGATGAAAATGTTCTGGACAACCTGGGCAACATAGCAAGACGCCCATCTCTACAAAAAAAGAGAAAAATTAGCCAGGCGTGGTGGCATGCCCTACCACTAGTCCTAGCTACTTGGGAGGCTGAGGCACGAAGATCACTTGAGTCCAGGAGTTTGAGGTTGCTGTGAGCTGTAATGACACCACTGCTCTCTATCCCAGGCAACAGAGCAAGACCCTGTCTCAAAAAAAAAAGAAAGAAAGAAAAAGAAAAGAAAAAAAGAAAAAAAAGAAAATGTTCTGGAATTAAATAGTGCTGATGGTTATACGACCCTGTGAATCTACAAAGGTTCACACAGAACTGTACACTTGAGAAGGGAGACCTGTATGGAATATGAGTTACATCTCAATAAAGCTGTTATAAACCACAAACAACTTAATGCTGGAAGCTGCGGGGAAACAGGCAGGCTCCTCCCAACTCCAGAACTGCCTATGTGGGCGATGGCAGGGGAAGCCCTCTAAACACTGTCACCCTTGCTCCAGAAAGGCATCCCCAAAATTTAGTCTAAAGAAAAACACACACACAGCTGGGCACGGAGGCCTGCAACTGTGGAATTTCTAATCCTAAACAAACAAAGTAAAACTAGTTCAATGGCTTGGGAACATCCTAAAAACATACACAAGGTTGTGTTTGGTTTGTATGTTTCTAGGGGAAATGGGCCACCATTTTCTGCAGCTTTCAAAGGCATCTGGAAACTGAAAAAGTCAAGAGACAGCAGCACCTCTTTCTCCGTCCCTCCCACACCTGCCCTGTGGATAGGGGACCAGACCCAAGCAGCCAAGGACTAGAGCCAAATAGAAAGAACATGGGCTCCAAGCCAGACAGGCGCCTCGAACGCAGCAGGACAGTATGTGCAGCTGGTCAAGGGGCACCTGGAAGACAGAACTGCAGGAGAACTCTGGCCCTGGAACTGGGGGCCACGTTCCTCCCTGCAAAACTCACTCCCTCGAGCCTGGGCAGAAACTTATGTACAGGCTGCATAAAGATCTCTCACAGGCCAGGCTCGGTGGCTCATGCCTGCAATCAATCCTAGCACTCTGGGAGGCTGAAGCGGGATGATTACTTGAGCTCAGGAGTTCGAGACCAGCCTGAGTAAGAGTGAGACCCCATCTCTACTAAAAAATAGAAAAAACAAAATTAGCCAGGTAACTAAAAATAGAAAATATTAGCTGGGTGTGGTGGTGTGTGCCCGTAGTCCCAGCTACTCGGGAGGCTGAGGCAGGAGGATCCCTTGAGGCCAGGAGTTTGAGGTTGCTGTGAGCTAAGCTGACACCAGGGCACTCTAGCTCAGGCAACAGGGTAAGACTCTTGTCTCAAAAAAACAAACAAAAAAAACTACAATGAGGTCCCACTATACACCTATTAGAATGGCAAAAAAATATATTTTTTTTTTTGAGACCAGGTCCCACTCTTTTGCCTGGACTAGAGTGCAGTGGCATCATCATAGCTCACAGCAACCTCGAACTCCTGGGCTCAAGTGATGCTCCTGCCTCAGTCTCCCGAGTAGCTGGGACTACAAGCGTGTGCCACAACACCTGGCTAATTTTTCTATTTTTTTGTAGAGATGAGGTCTCGCTCTTGCTCAGGCTGGTCTCAAACTCCTAGCCTCAAGCGATCCTCCCACTTCAGCCTCCCAAAGAGCTAAGATGACAGGTGTGACCGATCAGGCCCCACCCAGGATGGCTAAAATTAAAAAGACCATACCAAGTGTTGACAAGGAGGAACAGGAACTCTCATCCACAGCTGCTGGAAGCATAAAATGGCACAACCACTGTGGGAAGAGTCTTGCAGTTTCTTAAACAATTAAGCATCCATCTACCATAAATATAACCACTGCACCCCTCATATTTACTCATATTTACCAACAAAAGCATATGCCCCTACAAAGACTTGTACATGAATATTCATAGCGGTTTTCTCATGTGACAGCCAAAAACTGGAAACAACCTGAATGTCTATCACCAGACAGAACAAGCTGGTATATCCATATACTGGACCACTACTCAGCAATGAAAAGGAATGAACTATTGATACGTGCAACCACATGAATGAATCTTAAAAGAATCATGATGGGTGAAAGAGGCTAGACTAAAAAAGAGCACATATTACTGTGCAATTCTGTTTCTATAAAATTCTAGAAAATGCAAACATCAGCGACAGAAAGCAGATCAGGGGTTACCTGGGGATGGGGAGGCTGGAAGGAGGGATTAGAGACTCAGAGGAACCCTCCCTCCCGGGTGATGGGTATGTTCATTATCTTCATTGCAGTGGTGGATTCTCAGGCCTATGCAAGCAGGTTTGTTTCCAACCACTGCAAAATCTTCCATAAAGCAAATATTGCAATAAAGCGAGTCGCATTAAT
>RJWJ010024548.1:0-24718 GCA_004363605.1 Indri indri | reverse complement strand
TGAGTGCAGTGGGGGCAGGAAGGAAGTGCACTATGCTAAGTGTTTTAAATGACCTTATTCTTCTACTCATGACCCTATGAGGCAGGTATTACTATCCTGCCCCCTCCCCACTTTTGTATTCTATTTTAAGATTGTGGCAAACAACATTCAACATAAAATTTATCTCCTTAACCATTTTTAAGTGTACAGTTCAATGGTGTTAAATATATTCCTATTGTTGTGCAATAGCTCTCCTGACTTTTTTTATCTTGCAAAACAGAAACTCTGTATCCACCGAACAGCAACTCCCCATCTCCCCCTCCCCCAGGCCCTGGCAACCAGCATTCTACTGTCTCTGAATGTGACGACTGTGGGAATCACACAGTATTTGTCCTTTTGCGGCTGTCTTATGTCACTTAGCATAATGTCCTCCAGGTTCGTCCTTGTTTTAGCACGCGTCAGAATTTCCTTCCTTTTCAAGGCTGAACCACATTCCATTTTGTGTTAATGTCCCCTTTTGGTAGATGAGGAAACTGATCATGAGGTTCCATTGCCTCCCTCTGACTGGTTAGCAGTGTAGCCAGAACTGGAGCCCCGCTGGGGCTGGCTCCGAGACCTGCGCTCTAAGAAACCGCGCTCGACTGCCTCCTCAGAGGGTTCAGCGAGTGTGTGGCTGGAAATCCTTCGCGTGTCCCAGAAACTCCCTGACCTGCCCGACTCCATCATATTGCATAGTGTGAAGGAGAAATTACTCTGGTGAAGGTGTGTGACATAGACCCCGGAGTGACTTCACCAGGGACAGCTGGCCTGCTGTGGTGCGTGCTTGCCCCACTGAGAAACAGAAGTGTAGTGGACAGGTCTCCACCACGCCTGTTTCAAGGCGCAATTGCAATCTCATGTTAAGGTTTCTCCCCAGTGTGTATCTGCGGAAGGGTGGCAATGTGTAAGTGAGGTGTGCTCGTGGGGAAGGAAGCAAAAGGCTGCCCGAAGAACGCATTTGCCAATGTGTGTGTGTGTGTGCGCACACACACGCACAGGGGATGGGGTTTGCAATATATTGGCAGTGCGAAAACTCTTGTCGTGAACCGTTGTGTGGTCTGATTCTATTTCAGAAGCTCATGAAGCAAAAAACACATACATATGCCAATATATGTGGATATGTCAGGACGCGTCATGTAGGAACCCAAGGTGATTACTGTGTCCTGCACAGGTAACTTTCTGAAATGTGTGGTGAATACACCACATCAGGAACTCTGCTGTGCCAGGAGAAACTGCCAAAGGTGCGTTTTCAAGAAGACTTCTAGACCTCTTAGGACTAACTATAAATTCATTAGTGAAATAAACTCAAAGTCTTTACTGTGACCTTCAAGATTCTGCACAATATGTCTCTTCATGTCTCTTTAGGCCAGTCTCTCAAATGTCTCTTTGGGCCACTCACTTCCTCTCATTAAGGTCCAGATTGGTCTCTTAGTTTCATAGGCCAAGGTCTTTCTTACCCCAGGTCCTTGGCACGTGCTGTTTCCTTTGCCTGGAAGGCTTTACTCACTCCCTCTGGCTTCTCCCCATGTGTGTCTCAGCTTCCACGCCAGCTTTTCACAGAGGCCTGCCCAGCCACCGCATCTGGTTTTGGAGTCCCGCCTACCTGATAACTTTCTTCCTCAGCCCTTGCGTGTGTGTTTGTCGCAGCACTTTAAAACTCGCAATCGTTTAATTCATTGGTGTGGTTTCTATTTTTGCTGTCTCCTTCCTGGTAAGGCAGGAGCTCCAGCCATCTTTTTCCCCATTCCGTCCTCAGTGCCTGCTTGCTGGGTGAGCACGCTCAACCCCAGGCCTGCAGGGTGTGGAACAGCAGAAAGATAAGCACCATCCCCTGGCACAGAGCCTGTTCCAGTAAGTGTCTGCTACATTTAAAAAGGAACTCGAGGGCCACACAGAGGAAGAAGAGGCAAATGAAGGACAAGGTGGAGCTTCTGCTTGAGGCAAGGGTTCCATAGAGGAGCTGGCAATCCGCGCTGAGCTGAGGGAGGAGCCGCAGGGCTTAGCGGCCATTTTGGGCCCTGGCATCGGGCAGGTGCAGGGAATGTGGGAACTTGGCACAAGGCAGAAAAAACTGCACACCCCAAAAAGGTCACTTTTGGAAGCCATAAATTGGAGCCTCTTAGAAAATAAGTCATGAAAGGTCAACTGAAAGGCTTGGTGCTTGCCTGGAAGACCATCTCCTCCCTCACCTTCTATCGTATGTGGCAGAAGGAGGTGCTTTTGGTTGGGCACAGGGGGACCCAGCGGCTACATCCCGTGGCTCTCAGAGACCAGGGCAGCCAATAGAGTCAGGGACGCTGGGACCCAGGAAATGCATAGTGCAGGCCTGGACAGGGGTGACCCAGCCAGGGGCTCTCTGAGAAGATGCCTGCCTGGAATCCCAATCCTTTTGTACCTGACACTCAAAGGTTGACACGGTGCTGTTCCCCCTGAGTGGTGGTAGCTAGCATGGGCTTGGGAGGTTTGAAGCCGTAGCCACAAACCCACATCTAAAAGGCAAAACACTGGACCAGGAGGGAGCTTGAGCTCTCCCATCTCTTGTTGATGATCTGAGCTCATGAGATTTCTCATGGCTCTGGGGAAAGAAGTTGCAAACAGCTCCACCTGTGCCTGGCAAGGTATGAAAAAGAGCACAGCCAGAGCAAGGGAGTGGGCTGGCGCTCACACTCGCAAGGCCTGTTCCTGCCTAGCGCCTCCCGGTTCCCACAGCACTTGACCTATCCCTTTGCTTTGACCCTTGCCCTTCTGACCTTCCAGACCCTCTCCACAAAGTGGGCACTATCATTAGTTCCAATTTAGAGATAAGGAAACAGACTCAGAGGAGATGAAGAACTAAAACTAGATCTTCCCACTTGCTGCCAAAATTATTCGTTCTGTGTCTCCTACGGTTTTTAAAAGGGAAGAGGGCTGTGAGTTAGAAAAGCTGAGAGATCCATTGAGGTGTGCGCCTGAATGTTGGCTCTCAGCTTTGTGGGTTTTGATGTTTGGTTTCATTGCTGGAGGTGAGAGAAGGAATTGCTTCCTGAGCCGGTCTCTCCATGATGCAGACAATTTCCATCCCCCAGGGATGCTTCACCCTGGCTTCCCCGGGCTCGGAGAGGGTGTGAGGGAGACGGAGGCGCTCTCCTCTGTCAGCATCACTGGGGCAGTCTAAGCTTCTGACCTGGCTGCTGTGTGTTCTTAATTAATGCCAGGATCCCAGCGTCCCTCCAGGGAGGGCTCATGACACCAGCGACTGTGCCTGTCCGGAGCTCAAACGGGAAGGGACTCAGGTTCACAGAGATGGACACCCTGGGAAAATGATGAGCTCAATCTTACGTAACTAAAGTGTGGCATCAGCTCAGTCTGTGAAGTTTCTCAGCCATTTTTGATCCAAAATCCTTCTGCTAAAGATACCAGTCTTATGTGAAGCTTTTTTGTGATTTGCTATTATAAGCAAATATCTTGGTGAAAACAAATGATGATTTTAGAAAATGCTTTATTTTCTAAACTGCAACACTTCACCCCTGTTCTCATAGGCCTTGCTGTGAAAATTCCTTTCTTGTGCCACTGATAAAAATCACTAGATATTTCTCACATAGGATGGATGGATGGATAAGGCCGTGATTTTTGGCAAAGGTCTTTAAAAAAGAAATATTTGGTGAGATTGTTAAAAATCACATGCCTGGGCTTTGCTTCCTGAGGTTCTAATTGAGTTCACCTGGTCGGACTAAGGGATCCTCTCCAAGGGGCCCACCCTCCTTTGGGAACCAGTGACTTAGCTAAGGCAGGGGACTCGTCAGAGGCATTAACACCAGGCTCGGCGCCTCTCGGACCCCTTCCTCCCGCCGCCTCCTCCGGTCAACCCGTCATTTGCAGGGAACGGCCGCAGAGCACGCCCGCCCCAGTCGGCAGCCCCCCTGCACCCGGTTAGGTCCCCATTAGTGAAATAAAATGTGGCACTTCAAAAGACAAAAGTTCATTTTGCAGAAGCCCAGCTGAGGGGAATTCAATTAGCGTGGGAGTGTGTTCATATAACTCGTCACCCACTCGGCTAAGCTGCCTTCGGACCTGTCATCCGGGGCGGGAGGAGCTCCTGTCATCCAGACGGAAAGTGGGTCACGCGGTGCGCGCACCACGAGGCTTTTCCCCGGGGCGTCTCAGAGCGCAGACGCCAGGGAGCAAGAAGTGCCTAAAATCCACCCACTGACTGTTGGGATTCGGCACAGCTCATGGACTTTTCAGGGGCCACACGCTGTCCTGGTCACGCCGGTCTGCCTTCGCAGTCGCCAGACCCACAGATGCACCGGCAGAGACGTGTCCTGCCGCCCAACTCTCAGCCCCTGTCCTTCTCTGTCCATCCGGTGGTCCAGAGGCTCATCTTCTCAGCTGAGTGTGAGGCAGACGGGATCTCTGGTCCTCACCTCTTTCAAAAGCCCCATATCCGAATTTCTCCTTTCTTCTGGGTACTTCTCAAATTCGAACACATTACCCACCACCTCCCACGCTCTTGCCTCTGGAATTCCCACTTCCTCGGGGCTTCCTCCCAGGCTCGCGTCCTCACACCCGCCTCCCACCTCCCGCAGGCAGTTGTTGGCTGCTGGCACCACTGCCAGTTCTCCTACCTCTCTGGTTAAACCTGACAGAGCTTAGGGGAAAATGTGATGAACTGTTTCAGCATTGCATGCAAACCCACAGCCTTACAAACATAACCACAGGCATGCCTGCTCCCAGGCCGTCTTTCAAATCCACACTTTCCTTTCGTTGCTGTTTGAAAACCTCAGGTGGGGGTGGCAGAGACGTAGCAATGACTTCAGTTAGTTGGCACGACCCACGAGAACACGCGAGGCAGGTAACAGGGCGCAGGGAGGGGGCGGTGGAGCGAACGTTTCTAGATTTAATCTTGGTCTTGTTGCCTACAACTTGATGTAGATTTCGAACAGGTGGCCTTTTTTTTTTAAATAATCCTTTTGGAAGCCAGAGTCGTCATAACAATAGTCAACCCTCTATCAAATGGCTTTTGTTGCTGACTTTCCCCCTAAGAGAGGCGGGCTTGTAGAACTTTGGGATCAAGACCCAGTGAGGGAAAAGAAAACAGGTAATTCTTGCCAAATGCAAAAGGCTCGTGCCAATGTCCACGATGTCGCGTTCCCAGCCCCAAACACTGGGGCTGACTGACATTGTCCCACTTCCTCAGTCTGTTCTGTCAGCAGCTTTTCATGGTGAGCAACATCTTAGATGGGCTTTTAAAATTTATATGTCCTGCTTAAACAAAAGGTTAAACTGTATGGAAACTATTTTTTTTCTTAAAAGTCAATTTTTTAACCCCACGTTTCTCAACCACCAGGCCATGGACTAATGTGATTAATTTCTACCATCCTATTAGCACTTGCTTAGTGACTCTTTTCAGCTACAGCACTTCCTTTATGGCTTTTCTCTCTTCTCTGCTCCCATGGTCTTCAGTAGGAGTTTGTAGAACTAGGATTTGCTCTGCGTTTGCTGATCTAAATTATCAGTGCTCCAAGATCCAAGTGTTTCTGTTCCTTCAGCTTTGCATGCTATACACTCTAGCAAGGCTGAGTAAATATGTATTGATCACGATGTCCAAAGTGTGCCTTCAATTGCATGACATGCCGAAGCTGATCACTTTTCCTACAAGGGCAAGACTCTTGTTTAGGATGTCACCCCTGGAAGCAATGATGGAACCTTTTCTGTGTGTCCCTGGCATGGACCCAGTGCTAATGTGGATCATATTTTGATGCTAAGTCAGATGGCTGGTGTGAGGAGAACCTTTCGTACAGTGTGGCCACCTTCATGTAATTGAGTCTTTCCAATGAGAAATGAGAGGGGTTCAACTAGGAAGCACTGGGCAGTGTGCTCCATTGAGCTGCGGGCAGTGCCTCCGGGGAGGAAGAGGAGGTCTGCCCCCATTAGCTGACTCCATAAAAGTGTAGGCAGGGCTCAGACTTCTGCGCCCTCCACCCTGTGGGTCCTGACATTTGTGTGGGTTGTGAATGCCGAGAGAGAAACTTGTGCATCAAGAAGCCCCCATGAATCTTCTCTGTTTCCCAGATTTCCCTTAAGAGCAATTGTTGGTCATTTCATCTTTCTTATGCAACTTTTAAGATTCTTGGGGAAGAAAAAAAGAACTTGTTTTTTGGTTCCTTCCCATTGGGATACCTTACAAAGAATAAGGCTGAAAAATGTGAAGTGGAACATAAATTCTGAAACACCCCAGAATGTGTTGAGTTCAGAGTCACCCCTGAATGTGCTGGAGAAATGGATCTAAGTCATAACTCCTCCAAAAAGAAAAAACACCCCTCCCATACAAAAACACAAATAAAATACAAATTTTGTGCATGCATTTAAATTTATGGTTTGTAAACGATTTCGTTGGATTCTGCCACATGATGTATATCACCAATATTTCTGGTTTCCAGAAGGAAAGTAGGAAATGGTATGCTAATAAATTATAGGTTTGCTTTAAAGTTTAAAAAAATCAAATTAAAATGCTTTTCAGTTAGTTCTCTTTTGTTTTGTTTTAAATCCAATTATTGTCCTGCTCTGTTACAAAATGTGACATTTGTGATTGCTTTGTAGGTTTGGTTTTGCAAGGGCAGAGCTCAGGAGGTTGTTTATTTCCTCCTACCTACCTTGCCCGCAATTAGGGTGTGTGGGCAACAAGTGGATGGTTGTGCCTTACAGCTCGGCAACACAAATGTTAACAAAGAGGAAACTGGAGCGTTTTCAATTAAATTACCATTCTCCCCAAAAGTGGCTTGTCATGAAAATTGCCAACACTATAACCTTCTCTAATACTATTAGTCATTGTACTATAAAGTGGTGATTTTTCTAGAGTAACATAATAAAGAAAACAAAGCTCCCAGTTGGAATCCTTTCACGTTGCCTTAGCCTGGCTTTCCCCTTGTGCTGCTGCCTTCCTGAGGAATAAACTCGCAGGCAGTACCAGTGAGGGACGGGGGAGCGGGCAGGCGAGAGAGGGACAACAGGAGGCGTACTAACCGGCTGCCCACAGCTGTGTGTGGCTGGAGGTTCCATCTCATGTAACCGTCTTCTGAGAAGCCACGTAATTGTGTTGCAGGACAGCCCATCTGGGAAAAGGAAGAGGAAAAATCACCTACGTGCTCCTATATCCTCCTTATCTAAGGGACCCCCCCTTGGGGGTTAATTCTCCTGCACTTCTGAATTGCACATGCCATTCTCATAGCCCTGGCCGATGTGTTCCTTAACGAACTTTGTTATATTTTACTGACTCTTGGGCTGTTGCCAGTGGCCTAGGCATCTGGCCTGCTACCTGGAAAATGATATACTGGCTGGTTAAAGACACCCCTTTTGGGGGCCATGAACTATGGAAACCAATCACAGCTGCTTGAGCCGGAGTCACTCATGCACATGTCCTTTTGATCCACGCACCTTAGTAATGTAGCGGCCCCCAGAATGGGATCGTCTCCCAGCTGCTTCATAGGTAATGTTCAGGATGAACACGATGGAGGTTATTTAGGCCTATGTGAATATTTAGGATTACATTCCCATCATTCCTGAGCATGACGCTTCTTTCTTTTCCCTTACATCAACTTCAAGCTGGACTTAGTGGTGCACCTTCTGGGTGGCAGCCCAGCCAATAGGGGCCTAGGGGATTCAGAGTTATTTTTGGTTCAGCCACCTGGATCCTCTTGTGGGATTGCCGTGGTCCTGGATCATCAGGATAATAAGGTGAGTACACTGCTCACTGAGTCCCGCTACGGTGACCCACACAGGGGATGTAACGGGTCTCTGTAAGCTTTATGAAAAGACTCTGTGCCTCTTTCACCTGACCCTTGTGGATGAAAGTTCTTGGTGCAAGTAGGAAGTGATTGTATAAAAGGTGAAGTCATACCTACTGGAACGGCAAACTCCCAAGTTTGTGGTGGCAGAGCGAGAACTGCTTTGACACCCAAGGAGGGAACACCTTCTATTCTAGGATATACAGAGGAGGAGGATTATCAGTGATCTTCGTTTTTCAGAATCACTCTTAGATCCTTTCCCACTGGTGTGGCACTTCTAGATTATTGCAGATACCTTAAATTTAAGTGATTGCTGGGTCTGCCATTCCCCAGTGGAGAGCTCTTGCCTCTGCTGGATAACCATTCCCCTCAACCTTACCGTGAAGTCTTTTGGAAACAGCATGAGATGGACCCTGTTCCTGAGTCTCTCACCTATAAAACACATGTAAATCCCAATTTATGAAACTCAGTCATTCTATGGAGTGGATGGATGCCACCTGGGGAGAGGCATGGACAAATGGGACAGGTTATACAATGTCCCTTCAGGCGGTCCCTCCAAAAACAACAACTAGACTCTGTTATTTGAACTGACCTGGGAGACCTAAGACCAAACAGCTAACCACAAGGCCGTATAAGACACACCATCAACTTGTGTCTCTAACTGATATGAGCCACACTTTGGGGTATCAGTGATTGTAGGCAACTTATTCTTTCCAGTAGCACAACGTACCCCCAGGACTGTACTCATGTGGAAGCCAGGCATTAATCTGCCTTCCTCCCGAGAACACAGTGACCTTCACTTTAAAAATGGTCATGAAAGAGAACCTCGAGTGTTTAAGAAGATGCTACTAATAGATCATTTAGCCTCATGTGACTGTGAAAATCTTTCTAATGAGCCTATCCTGGGTTACTTGGCAGGGGAGCTTCCCAGGGGGACAACTTAACTTATTGTTTACATGCATTATGTGGATGACCATCCCTGAGGTGGAACCCATCTAATTAGAAAAGATGATGGGAACTTTGTTCCCGACTTTAGTTGAAGTGATCAGTAGCACCACTTGGAACCTGGAAGACATTCAGGTCAATTTCAACTCAGTTACCAGGGTTGTTATGGATGATAGAATTCTGTAGGCTTTGTCTCAAGTCAAGGCAGCCTGTGCAATCACTTATGCTTACTGCTGTGCCTGGATTAACGTGTTGGACCGAGGGGAAAGGTTAATACAGAAGCATAATAATAAAGCCAGTATTAGACTCTTGTGGTTTATGGGATTTATTCAGCTGGTTAAGCCCGGTACACTTGGGCATGGTTGAGATCAACACTGCAGGTTCGCCTCCTCCTGCTGCTTGGAGTTGTATTGGCACAAGTCTCAATTAAATGTTGTATGAGACAAATTAGAAGGATTTGGGTCTTCCTTGGGGGTCAGATTAATCATAATTATTGACAAAGTGGAGTACCATGGGAAAATTAACCAGAAGCCAAGACAGTGTAGAAATAAAGGGTGGGTATTGCTGGTAAACAGTTTTCCATGGTTCTTTTGTGGTTCTGCATGCCTGGCAGGCAAGGCAGCTGCAGGCAAGGCCCTTTGTTCTGAATTATCTTTTCAAGAGTGTTTGTATAGCAAACATACCTTTATCTATATTTGTTTGTATAGCAAACCTCCTTGGAAGATAGGAATAGTGTCTTCCTCTGGAGCAAAGAGCATGCTCACTACGCATAATAAAGGATTCATATTTTGAAACTCAACCCTCTGCCTGTGCAGGTGACATCTGGTGATCTTTGTATCGTGTGGAGGTACTATGGGAATTGGATCTCTGGGAACTGATAAAAAATGCTGACATTTTGGCTACTGCTATTGCTATGAATAATAAGCTGTTTTTCATTTCTGACCCAGGACTCTTGTATCTTTTACAGCATCTCTTAAACTGTAGCAGGCCAAGTTGTTAGTGTACAAGTAGGGTAAAATATCAGATCCTTCACAGTTTTTGGCAATATGATATTACTTATTATATGCCATATAATTATTTTTACTTATTATATACCCTACGATAATGGTATATAATAAGTTTTAAATGTACAAAATATACATTATTCCCTTAAACCTATCACTAAATTAACAGTTATAGCTCATAAGGCAACAAGGAGAGAAAATGGAATCATAAAAAAATGAAAAAGAGAAAGGAATAAGAACACAGATGTGACAAATAGAAAAGAAATAGCAATATGATAGACTTACATTTAACCCTATCGGTAATCACATTAAATGTAAATGATCTAAACATTGCAATTAAAAGGAAGAGATGGTTGATTGAATAAAAAAGCAAGAACCAACTATATGTTGCTTATAATAAACACACTTTAAATGTAAAAACACAAATAGGTGAAAAGTAAAAGGATAGAAAAAAGATGTGTCATGTTAATGAAAAGAAGGCTGAAGTGGCTATATTAATATCAGACAAAGAAGACTGCGGAACAAAGAACACTATTAGAGATGATGGATATTTCATAAAGAAAATGGAGCCAACTAATCAAGAGAACATAACAACACTAAACACTTATGTACCCCAAAATAAAATTTCAAAATAAATAATAGAACTGCAGGGAAAAATAGATAAATCTATAGTTATCGTCAGAGATATCAGTCTCTTTCTCACAATGAGTAGATAAATTAGACAGGAAATCAGCAAAAATAGAGTAGGCTTGATTAACACCATAAAGTTGACCTCATTGTAACTTATAAGACACCTAACAACAGCAGATTTTTTCAATTGCATATGAAAAATTTACCAAGATAAGGAGACCATAAACTTCTAGATTTATGTATTTGGATAATACATAAATAATTGTGAACAGAATGTTGATAGAAATATGGACTTTAAGGCCATTCTGGTGAGGTCTCAGGTGGAAATGATGAACATATTTTTGGACACTGAAGGAAAGGCAATCCTTGCCATAATGTGGCAAAGAACTTGGTTTAACTATGTCCTAGAGTTTTGAGGAAAGTAGAATTTGTGAGTGATAAAACTGGATATTTAGCTGAGGAGATTCTAAGCAAAGTGCTGAAGGAACTGCTTGCTCCTGACTGCTTATAGTAGAATGCAAGAAAAGAAATTTGAATTGAAGAAGAAATTGTTAAACAACAGGAAGCAAAACTTTTTTAAGTTTGGAAAATTCTCGGACTATCCCTATTATAAAAAATAAGAAAGCCTGTTCTGAAAAGAACACTAAGGGTGCGGCCAAACCACCATTTGAGAAGGAAATTAGTATGGGTGTGACCCAGGGCCCTAATCAGCCAACCTAGCAGAAACAATGACAGTTTGAACCAAAGGGGATCAAGCTGGAATGAAATAAAAAAATGCTGCTAGACTGCTTAGATCCTACAAGACTGTACCATAGAGATATTTGGCTACAAAGGTGCACTATTCTTCAAGACAAGGGAAAAAAATGACCCTGAGTATGACTCAGAGATCATCGGGGTTGACTCTTGGGTTTCAAATGGGGGAGGGGCATAGCCTCAGTTTCAACAGGCAAGACTGGCTTCCTGCAGCCTTGGGGCATGTGACCCCCCCACTTAGCAGAGCGTTGGGGGCACAACCCCTGCCTGGCAGGACCACAGCAGGGGGCCTACCACTCCAATAGGTACCGAAGGCAGAGCATTGAACCACAAAAGATTCTTCTAGAGCCTTAAGATCTAATAGTATTTGTTTTGCTAGCTTTTGGACTTGCCAGGGACCCATCACCCCTTTCTTCTTTCTGATTTCTCCCTTTTGGAATGAGAATGTCCACGCTATGCTTGCCCACCAAGGCATTTTAGCAACACATAACTTACCTGGTTTCACAGGTTCATAGCTGGAGAGCAATTGGCCTCAGGATGAATCATACCTTTGGTCTCACCCATATCTGATTTAGTTGATATTTAGATGAGACTCCAGACTTAGACTTTAGAGTCGACGGTGAAATGAGTAAAAACTTTGGGGGCTGTTGGGTTGGAATGAATGTATTTTGCATGTGATAAGAACATAAATTTGGGGGGCCCAGGGGCCAAGTGTTATGGACTGAATATTTGTGTCCCTGTAAAATTCATATGTGATGGTATTCAGAGGTGGGTGTATTTGGGACATAATTAAGTTTAGATGGGGTCATGAGAGTGGGGACACCCATAGGGGATTAGTGTTCTTCTAAGGAAAGAAAGAGAGACCAGAGCTCTCTCTCTCTCCAATATGTGATAAAATAGCAAGAAGGTAGCTACCTACAAGCCAGAAAGAAGGCCCTCACTGGGAACCAGATCTGCTGGCAACTTGATCTCGAACATTCCAGCCTCTAGAACTGTCAAAAATAAATGTCTATTGTTTAAGGACACCCCTCTCCTTGTCTGTGGTATTTTGTTACAGCAGCCTAGGTAGATTAAGGACGGCCAGAATGGCCTTGCCCTCTGCTGAGGTAATTCCCTTCTGGGGACTACTTAGTGTTCTGTGTATTTGGAGATCTTTCTTCCCTGGCTGGTGGGAATACAAACAAATTTTGTCCCTGGGGATTATGCACCTGCTGCCTTTCAGTGTCTTCTCCCGGCCCCTCCCCTGACATTTATTGTTCCTTCCCGTGCGTGCACATAGCAGTACTTAGCTCGCACATAAAAGCAATTCTCTGAAGATTTCCTGAATTCTCTCTCTGTTCAACTTCCTTTTCTCTTGTACATTTCCCTGAGAAGTTTCCCAACTTTGGCCTCACCAGATTATTAACTTTGGTTTTTCAAGTCAGGGAGACCACCAGGCTCTGTTTGAACTTCCCTCTCCCGCACTGCGGCCTGCAAACCTACCCCACGTAGGAAGCTGGCCAGTAACCCCACTCGTCTCCTTTCTCTGAGTCCTTCTCCTGGGATGTCAGTTAACCAGTGACTGAAGACTATTGTTTCATATATTTTGTCCAGCTTTTTAGTTGTCTAAGATGTAAGGGTAAATTTCATTTCTGTTAATCTACTGTGGCCAGAAGTGTAAGTTTACATCCCATCCTAATGGGAGTGCTAGGGGAAGGTTCTGGCCTCTATGCACTGCAAGAGCTGACCCTGGAAAAGCTGTGAGCACTGCAGGAAACTGGTGCCATACTTTCTGCTCACACTGCAAGAGCTGGGCACTTGGGAAGCCCCCCATGCTACAGGAGCTGGGCACTGGACAAACTGTGCCCTGCAGGAGCCTGGCAAGCACACCAGCAAGCCAAACCCATTAGCCCTGTAGTGTTTCTCCATCACCCCCTCCTGACAAAGTTTAACATCATGCTATCTGGCAAAGGAAAACTATTTAAGGGACCCATATCCATTTTCACAGAGTAGGCAAGGAAGGATGAATTTGAGATAAGATGCCATAAATTGATAACCAGCATACATTTTGGAGGATGGCTGCCTTATCAGTATTTCAAAATTATGGGGCCATCTGGTAAGTTAGATCTATAATATCAATTAAATGTGATTAATGAAAAATTTTAAGCTTGAGTTGTAGAGCTAAGATTTATTTAGTTCTAAGAAGAGAACAGTGGCTTCATCCATTCTTAGCAAAGAACAAAATAAAACTTATGAAGTTAAAATAGCAAGATATATTTGTCTCCATTCTTCCTACATGTTTGGTAGAAAAGAAAAAGAGGAGAAGAAGGAAACGAAAGTTACTGAACTACTTCTATGTGCTAAGTGCCCTGCATGTTTATTTGACATTCTCAAGATGACCCGGTAAAGACGGCGTTTGTGTGATGTTTCACAGGTGAGCGGATCGGGTTGGGGCAATGTGCAAGCACAAGAATCTCCTGGGAAGCTTGCTGAGAATGAAGATGACTTGACCAGCCCCATTGTTTCAAATTCAGCACCTTATAGAAGAAGCCCAAGAATGTATATTTTAAAGAAATACCCAGGAGATTCCGGGACATGTGGTCCATGGGCCACATTGTCAGAAGCACAATTTCAATAGCTTGTTCAAGTTCGTGGGGTTCAGGATGAGCTCTGGACTGACTGGAAGACGATTTTTCTCTAACCACATGCATCCTTCCATCCCTGCCTTATCATGCTATGTATTAGCAGTGAGAGTAGGAGAACAATTATTGGACTTAAACTAGCAAATTTCCGACCCACCCTAGAACTACGTGTGCAGGGAATAATCAGACGGTGAACAAAGAGCTGTCTACAAATGAGTCCAGAGCTAACGGGCTGAGTTTCAGCAGCAACATTTTATTGGAACAGCACTGAGTGAGCTGCTTCGCTCTTGTGATGGCACAGTAGTTCCTTCTTTTCCTCTCAACTCGTTGATGGACTCACAGTGTGACCTTAGAGAAATCAGTTAACAATCAGTGGGATGTCTTCTTTATCTAAGAAGTTGATGATAATCAATTATAAATTACACAATTGTCAAATAATGTGACTATTATATAATAAGAATATTAAATCATAATGAACATTTCCAAGACCATCAATGGTCAAAGGAATTTGGCATCTTTCAAAGTTAATTGTCAAATACTAGTCAATAATGCTTATTTTCTTAAGTGGTTCCAAATGAGATGATTTTAGATGTTTTCCAGTTGAGTGATGTATCATGCCATGCAATATCTTGGATAAAGGACTGGAAGCAAGCTGTTTTGTGTTGGGCAAACATATCTAATTTTAGAGAATTTGGAGTTCAATGCAGCATTAAATAGAATGCATTCCACATGTGAATGACTCATTTAGTTCTGCCCTTGGCATGCAAAAGGGACATTCAGAGAAAGCTTATTTAAGTTATTGGATAACTTCCTCTTGAAAAATGGAAACAGGCCGGGCACGCTGGCTCACACCTGTAATCCTAGCACTCTGGGAGGCCAAGGCAGGAGGATCGCTTGAGGTCAGGAGTTCGAGACCAGCCTGAGGAAGAGCGAGACCCCGTCTCTACTAACAACATAAAAAATTAGCCGGGTGTGGTGGCTCACACCTGTAGTCCCAGCTACTGGAGAGGCTGAGGCAGCAGGATCGCTTGAGCCCAGGAGTTTGAGGTTGCTGTGAGCTAGCCTGACACCACAGCACTCTAGCCCAGGCGACAGAACAAGACTCTGTCTCAAAAAAAAAAAGGGGAGGGGGGGCGGGAAACGGTATCTAAACCAAGGGGCCAAGTTTTGTGTCAATCAAATGACTGGGCCTGTGAATGAAACTCTGTATTAGGATTCCGACATCCCTGGAACGTAAAGACAGATTTTGTCCCTTTGTTCAATGTAGAACTCTACTAGAAAAGACCATGGTTGTTTCATGGGTAGAATAACTCAACTTCATAAAGTTCTCCCCAAGTTAATCCATAAATGTAATGTAATTTCAATATTCTTTTAACCAGATAAATCAACTGTAAACATCATGTGAAAAAAATATGTAAGGAAGAATGGCCAAGAATATTTTAAAAAAAAGAGCGTGAGAGGACTATCTCTACCAGATATCAAAACATAATGTAGAAATACCCAAATTAAAACAATGGGAATTGGTACATGGCTAGAAAAACAAATAAATAAAACAGAAAGCCCAGAAAAAATACATATAGGAATTTAATGGATGATATACTGGAACTTTAATACAGTGCAAGAAAATAGGGACTATTGAATTAATGGTTTGGGGTCATCTTTATAATTAATACCTGGAAAAAAATTGAATTCCCATTTCACATATTATACACACAAAAATTTACAGATTGATTATAATTTAGGTATTAAAAATGGTAATTAAAAGTATTATAAAAGTATAAAGGATTCAAAGAATTTAAATGGGGAAATCTTTTCTAACAATAAAGAAACCATTAAAGAAAATATTGATGAATTTCTTGACAAAACAATTGCATTTAAAAGAAAATTTAAACAAAGACAAAAGAAAAAGGACCAATTTCATCCTATAAAACCATAAGACCAACAACCCCAACAGGAAAAGGGAAAAGATATGAAAGGATCATTCATAGAAAAGGAAATATAAATTATGTTTCTCAAGCAAAATGATGTTCAACCTCATTTGTAATAAGAGAAATAGTAATTAAAATGATAATGACAGTGACTTATTTTACCTACCACATGAGCAATACATGCTGTATTGGCTAGAATGTGAAGAAACAAGTTCTTTCATTGTTGGTGAAAATGTAATTTGGCACAACCTTTATGGAGTGCAATTTAGCAATGCCTTTCAACATGTAAGGTGCTTGTACTGTTTGACCGTGTACATGTTTAGGCTTGTGTAATTATTAACATCAGCGAGTAGGGTTTTGTTATGTAAACTACACTTACTAACTAGTTTGCTTCCACATTTTGCTACTATAAACAGTGCTGTAATATAATCTGCACACTTATCCTGTTATTTCTAAAGAACAGATTCTTATAAGTTAAGTTGTTGAATTACTTGTGTTAATAGCTTGTCAGAATGAACTAGGAGAAAGAAACTGGAAATTGAGAGCCCATTATACATGCCGTTAGTAAAAAGTATCTTCTGTCCTTTTCAAATACTTACTTGCTTTTGTTGGTAGTTTCTGCACCTGCCTTCAAAAGGTCACATCTTCACTATGACTTTTTTTTTTTTATTTTTTTATTTTTTTTTTTACCTTGCCTCTATCTCTTTACTGTCACAGCTACCATTTCCTTTTACATAGCATTTACCTTTGGGGAAAAATAGCCACAATTACTTTGACTTTATTATAATTTTTCTTTTTAAATGGATTACCATTGTTGTGTCTGATTTTTCTTAGTGAGACAGCAGAGGTCCGCTCAGAGTAGCTTAACGAAGCCATCTGTGTGCATCTGTGTGTACAGAAAAGCAGAGACAATTAAAACCTGTTGACAACTTTGGGCAAAGCTGTAGGCCTCATGTTCTGTAATTTATGTGAAAAGCTGAAGAACAATCAGTTCGAGCTGGCTCTTCAAAGAGGCACAGCCTGTAACGTGCTTTTGGCAGTTCGGCTTCTTTGCACTGCAGCAAAGGGCTTTCTGAGTCCAAAGAATTCTGAGATGTGCAACAGGATCTCATGAGCAGGACCCACGAAAACAAACACACATGTTGCTGCAAAAAGAAGAGGGAAGCTGCTGATGTTTTTTCCAGTTTTCCATCTGACTCCATCCTCTGGTTGACAGACAAGCATGCTGCACAGTGCTCCATCCTGTTGCTTACTGATATCGGATTTTTATATTAGACGTTTGATGAGCCCATTCTGACGTTTGCCACAGGACATGTTGGCAGAGACACATGGTGGTTAAGTGGTTGGGGAGGCAGGGGTGTGTGGGAAGGACTTTGTCTTTCTGCCACTCAGAATTGTGTTTAGATCCTAGCTCTGCCATCTCCCAGCGGGGTTACCTTGGGCAACTCTCTGTTTCCTACTTTCTAACATAGAGAAAACAATACCTGGCTTACCTGGGATGGATGTGACGGTTAGAGGTAATGAATGTGACATGGCTTACTTCCCATCTTTTCTTCTTGTCTCTTTGTTACCTTCCACATCCTGTTCTGTGGTTCCCACGCCCATCTTCCACTGCAATTGCTCTGGCCAGGTCACCAGGGCCGTCTCAGTTACTAAATCACCGTCTCTGTCTCAGGAACATTGATTGACAAATTTCGCTCTCCTCAAACAATCCCTTCCTTGGCTTCCAAGAATCACACTTTGATTGCTTTCTTCCGCTTCGGTGGGCACTTCACACTCTCTGGTGTCTTCTCTTCCTCTCCCCTATCCTAAAGTTGTTGGTACTGAGTTTCTGTCCAGAATCCTCTTCCTCTGTACACCTTGCTGCACGATCCCATTCATACC
This sequence comes from Indri indri, assembly GCA_004363605.1. Lineage (NCBI taxonomy): Eukaryota > Metazoa > Chordata > Mammalia > Primates > Indriidae > Indri > Indri indri. Next base: position 7,172 of record RJWJ010024548.1, on the reverse strand, counting down.
CATGATGTTCATTATCATTTATATATTGGAGTGTCTACTACACAATTCAGGTTCAAACAACATACCTCAGTTGATCTCCAGATGGCAATGCTTTGGTACCACGTGTTGGGGCCGGAAACCCAGAGGTTGTATCCATTTCCGTTCCTCACTCGTCTAGCCTGGCCTCAACTCCCTTCCACTTTCTGGGTCCTGGGATGTCAGAGAGCCAGCAGGTCTCCTGAGAGGAGGAGTCCATTCCAGCCTGGCCCCATTTTGGTTTCTGCTGATGTGGTGAATGCAGAGCCCAGATTTGCTGAGTTGAGTGTGCGGTGTGGACAGTCGGCCAAATCTTCATCTCCACAGTGACCACTAGTAGTTAGGTGGAGTCTTGGCCCTGAGGGTAGTGACTCTTTTAGAGTGGGTTTCCAGCTTCTCATGGTTCCTCTTAAGGAAGGGGGCTCCCATCCAAATTGGGCAAAGCTTCAGGATTAAAAATCCTCCCCCAGGTACTTCCTCAGGGCCCCAGAGTCAAAGCGGTGTGAAAAGATCTGGTGTTAGTCATGGAATGTCATGATGTCACAGTGGACACTGGTGCCTTTGATGACTCAAGGCCTCACAGGGGGACAGAACATTTGAGTCTCCCCTTGAGAGGAAATGAGGCTATTCGGAAATGTGGTGGCAACTTCAGCAGTAGATAGAGCCACACAGGGGAAGTGTTGCCTGTGCTGGGGACTCCCAGCTGGTCCAAAGTGTGGTGCCAGCTGCTGTACTATGGTGCTGATGGGAAGCATTTTTCAGAGATCCTGGAGTGAAGGCAGCACCATGTGTTAATGTTCCAGAAAGAGAGAGTATCGTCCTTCTCTCCCGATCCTTACGTGTCAAGGATGTTACAGATTGGTTCATGTACATGGCCACTTTTTAGGCTGGTTCCATGAAAGTTGGGTTGGGAGAGGTTCCAGGTTCACAGTCTCCTTTGTGTTCATGATGTATGCCATTTGCCAGGAACTTCCAGCATATGATATTATTGCACCCCCTAGCCCTCTGCTGGTTGGCGGAGGCCATGTGACTGGTTCTGCTGGATGACTTGTGGGCAGATATGATATAGGTCACTTCCAGGCAAGAGCATGCCATTGCTGGTCCTGGGTCCTCCCAAGCCCTTTTTTCCCTCTGTTAGGGAGTGAGAAGGTTGGAAATGATGAGCAAGCCCTCTGCTGACCCATGATGGGCATGTAACAAGAGTGAGAAATGGAACCTTTGCTGTCATAAGCCACTGGCATTGTTCAGACTATTTGTTACCTAACTTATCCTGACTGATGCACACTCTTTCTCGTCAAAGAACCTATTCTCTTGAATGGCATACGAAGTTTTTATTTATTTATTTTTTAATTTCGGCATATTACGAGGATACAAATGTTTAGGTTACATATATTGCCTTTGCTTCACCCGAGTCAGAGCTTCCAGCCTGTTCATCCCCAGATGGTGCACACTGCATCCCATAGGCAGTTTTTAAAAGGCATTCATAACACAAGGACTTATTATACCCCTCTAAATGTGGGTCTTCAGTGAGGTAAACATTTATCTAATTAAGAGGGTAACCAAACAAGATGCTCTTCACTGAGCAAGGAAGGTCTGTTTTCAGATAATTTTCTGTATGTCCCAGGACCATGAAGCTATTGGCAGCTTTTCTCAATAAGGAAAAGAAATGTCTCTGGTAGGAGACCCTGTTAGGGTATCTCTACCTTGTCTCCATTCCAAATCCCTCTAGGCCCTTGGGCTTCAGATACATCTTTAACTGCCTATTGGGTATCTTCCCTTGGATATCACATCTGCATCTCAAACTCAATATGTACAAACTCGAAGTCATTGCCTTCACCCCAAATAGGCCTCTTTTACTGTGTTCTCCACCTTCATGAATGTTCTCATTGTCCATTCAGTGGAATCACCTTGACTACTTTGTCTTCCTCTCCCCTCACACTGAATCTTTTGCCCAGATTTATGGCTTCTGCCTCCTTCTGGTCCCACAACTCTATTCTGTATTGGCTTTCGCTATTGCTTTCCTAAATCAACATACGCCCTCTAATGGGTCTTCCCACCCCCAATCTTTCCTCTTTTCCATCCACACTTCACCTTGCAGCCAGAGTGACATTTCTACAAGGAGATCTGATCATAATATTCTCTCGTTGGCAGCACTTTAATAGTTCCCAACCTTTTAAAACGTTGTCTACAAATCCCTGATTTGGCTCCTGCTTCCTTCTGGCTACTCTTTGACTCATGTTCTATGGTCAACCACACGGAACATAACTGAAAGTTGCAAACTTAAAAAACGAATCTCTCTTGGTCTTGTTCCTCCAGCTGAAACACTCTGCACCTCTCTTCTCAGTTAATAATCCTACCCATTTATGTGTCCTTAGCTGGCACTCACTTGCTTTGGGAAGCCTTCCTTGACCCACCCAGGCAAGAGTAGGTGGCCTCTTGTGGGCTCCTCTCACAACCTATTCTAGTGCTTATTGCTGTGTAATTCTGTCATAATTGACTGTCCCTGCTCATTGCTTCTCACTGAAATACTATGTGCTAAGTGTTTACAAACATATGTCATTTAATCCTCATGACAATGCCCCACGATAAATAATATTCCAATTTCAGAACGAGGACACCAAGGAACAGATGTGTAAGGAAAGTAGTTTAAAGTCAATAACTAGTTATTGTTAATGTGGGACTGAATCCATGAGTCTACATCCAAGTTCTTGGGCTTAAGCACTGTGCTTAAGCTGCAGGGTGTACAGAGATGGCCTGCATTGTTCATCGCTGCATTCCCAGTGCTCTAGTACATGGGCTGGCACATAACAGGTGCTAATAAATGTAGCTGAATAAATGAATACAAGAAAGAAAAATGAAAAGCTGTCTGGAAAATGGTAGGCATGTAAAAAGACTAACTTTTATTTCCTTTTACAAACTTTATGAGCAATGAAGCAGAAAAAAGGGAAGAAAATCAGAGAGTATCAACTAATTTTCCATTTTCTAGACAGAATATAGGAAACATATCTCAGAGAAGCACAGGGAAGCAGGAAGTAGTATCTGCAATTGCTTTTGAAAGAGGAGGCAGTTTTCCGTGGAGTTATACTTGCTGAGCTCAAGGACATTTTTTTTTAAATTATTACGAGTACATAGTAGTTGTATATATTTATAGGGTGTATGTGACATTTTGATAGAGGCATACAATGTGAATCAAATCAGGGTAATTGGGGTATCCATCACCTCAAGCATTTATTATTTCTTTGTGTTAGGAACATTCGAATTTAACTCTTAGTTATTTTAAAGTATACCCTGACTTATTGTTGGTTATAGTCACTTTGTTGTGTTATCAAGTAGTGTTCATTCTATCTAACTACCTAACTATATTTTTGCACCCATTAACCACCCCTACTTTATTCTTCCTTCCCTGTTACCCATCTCAGCCTCTGGTAACCATCATTCTACTCTCTGTCTCCATGAGATCAATTGTTTTTAATATTTAGCTCCCACATATGAGTGAGAAAATGTAAGAGTTGTCTTTCTGTGCTTGGCTTTATTTCTTTTTTTTTTTGAGACAGAGTCTCACTCTGTTGCCCAGGCTAGAGTGCCATGTTGTCAGCCTAGTTCACAGCAACCTCAAATTCCTGGGCTCAAGCAATCCTACTGCCTCCCAAGTATCTGGGACTACAGGTGCATGCACCACCAGACCTGGCTATTTTTTTCTGTGTTTTGTAGAGACCAGGTCTCATTGTTGCTCATGCTAGTCATGAACTCTTGACCTCAAGTGATCCTCCCACCTCAGCCTCCCAGAGTGCTAGGATTACAGGAATGAGCCTCTGAGCTCGGCCTGTGCTTGGCTTATTTCACTTAACATAATGTTCTCTGGTTTCATCCCTGTTGCTGCAAATGACAAGATTTAATTTTTCTCTGTGGCTATATAATATTCCATTGTGTATATATACCGTAATTTCTTTATCCATTCATCTGTTTATGGACATTTAGGTTGATTCCAAATCTTGGCTATTGTGAATAGTGCTGCAATAAACAGGGGAGTGCAGATATCTTTTCAATATACTGATTTTCCCTCCTTTGGATAAACACCCAGCAGTGGGATTACCGGGTCATATGGTAGTTCTATTTTTAGTTTTTTTGAGGAACCTGCATACCATTCTCCATAGTGGTTGCACTAATTTACATTCCCACCAACAGTGTATGAGGGGCCCTTTCTCCACATCCTCACCAACATTCATTATTGCCTGTCTTCTTGATAAAAGCCATTTTAACTGGGGTGAGATGATATCTCATTATAGTTTTGATTTGCATTTCTCTAATGACTAATGATGTTGAGCATTTTTTCATATGCCTATTGGCCATTTATATGTCTTCTTTTGAGAAATATCTATTCAGATTCTTTGCCCATTTCTTTAATCAGATTATTTGTTTTTTTCCTATTGAGTTGTTGGAGTTCTTCATATATTATGGTTATTAATCCCTTGTCAGATGGCTAATTTGCAAATATTTTCTCCCATTTTGGGGGTCGTCTCTTCACTTTGTTGATTGTGTCCTTTGCTGTGCAGAAGCTTTTTTGCTTGGTCTTGTCCCATTTGTCCAATTTTGCTTTGGTTGCCTGTGCTTTAAGGATATTACTCAAGGAGTCCTTGATAAGACCAATGTCCTGAAGCATTTCCTCAATGTTTTCTTATAGTTTTTTCATAGTTTCAGATCTCATATTTAAGTCTTTAATCTATTTTCATGTAATTTTTATATATGGTGAGAGATAAGGGTCTAGTTTCATTCTTCTGCATATGGATATACAGTTTTCCCAGCATCATTTATTGAAGACACTGTCCTTTCCCCACTGTATGTTCTTGGAAGCTTTGTTGAAAATAAGTTCACTATAGGAGTGTAGATTTGTTTCTGGGTTCTCTATTCTGTTCCATTGGCTTATATGTCTGTTTTTATGCGAGTACCATATTGTTTTGGTTATTATAGTTTGTTTTTGGCAGTTCAGGTTCTCACTCTACCTTAATAAATTTCTGCATCACAAAAGAACCTTCTTCTCAGCTTCAGCACTGTTTTCTAGAAGGCTGTACATTCACCTATATTTCCTTAAAGATATCAGACTATAAAAAAAAGTTTCTCCCTTGAAATAGAAGAAAATCCCTGCTTGCGGGAAAAGAAAGGGTTTCCAGCAAGTTCAATATCAACTAACATATGGATATTTGACTAATGTGTAAATAGCAATATAAAAAGACTCTTTTTTTTAAGTAGGAATTTATGTGTGGCAGGTGAGGTTGGTAGGGTTTTTGATACTTTTGGGTCCCTATCACAGATAAAGTATTTTAGGGTGAATTTAAAGATTAATTAAAAACTTGGCTGGGCATGGTGGCTCCTGCTTGTAATCTCAGCCCTTAGGGAGACTGAGGCAGGAGGATTGTTTGAGGCCAGGAGTTTGAGACCAGCCTGGGCAACATAACGAGACCCCATCTCTTTCTAAAAAATAAAAATAAAAAATAAGACCCATGAAAATAAAACATGTATACATCAAATAAAATAGTAAGCATGACTTAGACTGAAAACCTCTAGTCTTTTGCACTTTCCTTCTCACCCCTAATCCCACTATGCAAAGGCAACCACTTTTGCCTGTTTCTCCTTTTAGTTTTTTTGGTGGACAAATATCACGTCCACCAGAAAAACTCAAGTTTTTGAGAAATTGATAACTTGATTGCTTGAGGGCATTTGCCAGGTTTCTGATGTCCCCTGTCTTTTGAATACCCTTTCTTTATTCACAGAGTTTCCTATACGGTGTTATGGGTCACATCTCCCCAAGGTTGAAGCCAAGACTCATTGTGCAGACTCCCCTGCTGGAAGGAAGCAGGCTGTGATTTAGACTTTGCTAACCAGCAATACCCACGCTGGGCTGTGACTTAGGAGGGAGCAGAGGAGGGAGTCCTATGTAGGGAATCCACTGTCGTTCATGAGTGTGGTCGTAGTGCTTTGACTACTACTTAGGGCACTGCTTGCTCGGGAGTGACAGTGGCAGAACTGCCATCCAGGCCTGGGTGTCCCCGGAGAGGCGGTGGGGTCTGCACCAGCTGCTGGGGTGGTGATAGAGGGGTTTCCCGAGAGCAGTCTGTATATAACCACTCACTGCAGAGCCATCCAAGGAGCTGACACATGCTTTTCCTTCCCTACGAGTCCAATGCCACCACTCCTGTGCCGTCTTTGACAGTGTAGTTGGGTTCAGCATTGCGTGAAACTGTGTAGCCATTTCCATAAGCCTCAGCAGGATTCTGTGAGCTACCCAGTACAGCATAAGAAATACATTTTCTGTTTAACCTAGTCATGCTGAGTTCCACTGTTTGCAATGAAGAACTTTAACTGATCCATTTGATCAAGACCCATTGACCACTGCTTTGAGAGATGAGGATTTATCTTACTTACAAACGCCCTGCCTCCTTTTCTCCCTCCCTTCCAATTTTTGATGACTGTGTCTTTATTTTAATTCTTCTCCTGGTTACCTTTGCAAAATAAATATTAGTAATAAGGCTCCACTTCTTATTCCCTAGACTTCATCTCCTCACTCAACACTTACAAGATCTTAACTTCTACTCTTCCCTCCATCATTCGTCTCTTCACTCCCCGTCTTCTGTGGCTGTAGCTGCGCTCTTACACTGTCAAAGCTGATAACATTTCTCTTCTGTTCTATGATCATAATTAAATCTCCTGTGCCTTATCTCTCGGTGGATTCTAAAACTGGAAAACTAATAAGCAGCATTGACATTATTAAGACTATATAAACGTTGACTGCAGCCCCGAGTAAGGAGCTAATGATTACATTTCCTGCTCTGTGGGTCTCGGGTCATGACTCCAGAGCTACTTCAAGCAGAATGTTCCTAGCTTCAAGGTCACGTGGAATTTTTTTGTTCCTACATTTTATCAGTCACTCCAAATCTCGTCATATTTTTATTCCTTTCGTTTTTGGACCTTGATTTTTTTTTCAGTATTTATCAGGTGCTTCTAATTGGAGTTCTTTTTTCCTATTTTCAAAAGAATTTTGAGTCTCCACCATGACCTCATAGGTGTCCACCCTTTCAGTAATGCTGAGTGCTGTATGGAATCCCCTATCTCCTCCTGGCTCCCTGCAGTAAGGTCCCTCCCAGGGGGCTCTAATCTGGACC
>RJWJ010024547.1:0-24714 GCA_004363605.1 Indri indri | reverse complement strand
ATCCTCTTATTTATGGTTTTAACGCTGTAAGAAAATTTTAAAAAGAAGAGATGTTTGGATGACAAAAAATGCCTTATGGAAAAACTAAAGCAAATTCTTTATAGGGAAAAATATGGGAACTTGATTACACATAAAAGATGATGTTTATTTAAAAAAAAAAAAAAACTACAACAGCAACAAAAAGTCCTAGCCTCCAGTTGCCTTTTCCTTTCTTTAACTCCCTTTTTTGGTGAATTACTAAACTGATTGACTTTCAGCCTTTCTTGGCTAGATCCTGAGAGAGAGGCTGTTTTTCTTACTGATACACCAACATCTTGAAAGTTAAAGAAAAAAATCTAACATATGAATGTGACTCACCAATTTTTATGAACTAATTCCTTTTGTGAATTAAAGGCATGCAGGGATTAACAAGGACTTCTGTTTACAGTGGAGTCTGAAATGGAAGAAACGTCCTGACCCTGTGTGTCTGCTCTCCTCTGTCTCAGCCCACGCTCAGGTTAAAGATGGGGATAATGTGGAAATGGCATTTGTCCCAGGGGTGGGGGTGCTTTGTGCCCACAGGTCCCCAGGGGACAGTCCCCAGGCTGAGATGGGGGTGAGGGACCAGGGCTGGCCCTGATCCACCTACCTGCTAACTCCTTTGTTTTTAAATTGCAGACTTAAAAATAATCATTTCTCATTTTGGAGATGTAGAAAAAAATCATTCTCATATGGGATAAGATTTTTTTAACAAACATGCACTAATATTACCTCCCTCTTCCAACCTTCTGCTGTTCTCACCCCACCACCACTGTAAAAAAACAACAAAAAAGTATTAAGTCACAAATTAAAGACCAGAAAGGACTTGCTTCTCCCCAGCAGAGAGACGTTCCCCCAATCCTCTGTCCCGGAAGCTGCCTACCGGGCATTTCTGGCTCGTTTTCCACCGTGTGGACTCCCCACCTCCAGCTCCCAGGGCAGCTGACCCCCTGCCAGCCCCTCTCTGGTTCCTGAAGGAGGTCTGGCCCTTCGCGCTGGCGCAGGGGAGATTTAAGATCTAAAATGCTCTCTGGGCTGCCAGGAGGACGTGCAGGGTCTGAGTGAAGATTGCCCACCTGTGCTGTTCCAGGAGCCACTCCTCCACCAGAGCCAGAGGATGCCATTCAGGAGGGCTGGTGCTGGTCTCTCCCTGCCCGGGCGAGGGTGGGAGGCGCGGTTGGGTGCAGGAGCAGGGTGCTTGCCCAGGTAGGTGCTTTCCCTCAAATGGTGCGGGGCCCAGACCAGCCTTACAGGTCAGTAGACCAGACTCAATTTCCTGGGGTCAGTGATTCTTTTGTAACAGACAAGAGCTCTTGCTGACGAGACTTTGAGGCCCCAACATGAGCACCCCCACCCCAGCTCCTGGCACAGGCCATCCCGAGCGCACGTTGTCCCTGTTGCCTGCTGCACTGATCATGAAGCCACCGGCCGCTGCCATTGTGCTCCCTCCTGACCGGCACCTTGAGGGAGGAAGCCACCAGGGGTCGGCAGCTGGTTTTGAACTTGTGTTGACTGTTGATACTTATTTACTGTATAAATATAATTTATCATTTGTATCATGATGCGGTTTCTGGCTGTGTCTTTCCCCCACCCGATCTTTAACAATCCTGTGCCACAGGGGAGGGTGGGCAGATGAGGGAGCTTGGCCTGCCATTAACATGGCCACCGGCCTGGTCCCAGTGCCCGAACCTCAGGGGAAGGGGTGGAGGCTGCCCTTGGTGGGCACCGTGACAGGTGGTCTGCATGGGCGTGTGAGGCACGTGCCGGCCAGTCTTTACCCCTTCCTGCTTTGAATGAGGTGGAAGTGGCAGCGTCCCCAGAGGCCTCCCTGCTCTGCTTCCCTTCTCGCCCACGCCACGCAAGAGCTGCCCAGCCCGCTGCAGATTCCCGAAGGCAGGTGCTTGTTGGAGCCACTGGTACTTGGGTGGCTTGCTGTGCAGCTTCGTCGTGGCAACAGCTGGCTGGTACAAAGAGCCCACGTCCCCTCAGAGCCTGGAGGACAGACGCGCATCTCCAGGTGGAAGAGGTGTTCCAGCTGTAGGAGAATGCAGAGGCAGGGAGGTGCTGATGGGAAGGTGGGCAGAGAGGTCCTCTGATGAGCCTGGGAGGAGCCCAGCAGGTGTGGTGGCTGCTCTGCGCGGAGCACTTGGCTCCTAGGGTCCATCAGGGATGAGCAGACAAGCTTGACTCAAGAGGCCAAGGACTGGGGGCAGAGGGTGCCATGTTAAGTGCAGGTGACAGGAGAGGAAGAGGCCGTGGGGGGTGCTTTAGGCTATGCTACAGCAACAAGTCTCCCATGTCTCGGTGGCTTAGTAGGAATTTATTTCTTACAAAGTTGGTGACCAGGGACCCAAGCCCCTTTCATCTGAGACTGCCGTCTTTGACATAACCCTGAAGGCTGCTGTGGAAGGGAAGCCTGGGAGGGGCAGGGGTGGGAGATTTCTTACAGGCCAGGCCTGGAAGAGCATTGCTGCCACCTGTGTTCCCACGCTACCAGGTGCGCGGGAATGGGGATCTGCAGACTTCCTTTGTGGCCAGGGGAACGGGAAATGGGCTTGGTGTTAACACATTGTCACTCACTGCCATAGCTGGCCCTCTGGCCACCAAATAGTTACTCTTCCTCACACATAGACCACAAGGTCCCATCTCGTGTCTGCACCCACTTTAAGTTCAGGGTCTTTGTGGGGTGCAGAGCTTTTTCCTGCAAGCCAGACCCAGCCTATAAAGACCCATTATCCATCTGCGCCACCCTGACAGTAACAAATAGTGGAACAGGGTGAGTGGCCAGTCTGCCCTGGGGAGAGCGGAGTGGAAGGCGCCTGGCAGCTTCTAGTCCTTGGCAGTGCTGGAACCCTGCGGCGCAGACTGCGAGGTCCCCCTGCCTGAGGAGGGCGGGGACCTGATGGTGCCCTGCCCTGCGCTCTGCCCTCTATAGGTGGCGCAGCCTTTCTCGTGTCCCTTTGGCTGCACCGAGGTGAGTGCTAGAGAGAATGAGCTCCTTGGGTGGCTCAGCTTTCTCACCTGCTGCTGCGTGTGGATGGTTCTAGGCCAAGACTTGTTCTAGGTGAGTCAGACGGTTTAGTCTAGGCTCATGGATCCTGTGGAAACACAACTGCGTCAAAAACGTGGGCGATCACTGTCCTCAGGGCTTCCAGTCAGCTCCATGTACAATAACCACATTATTTTGGTCCGAGTGCTCCTTTGGGGGCCCTGGGTGGACCTTGTCTCCCAGTGTGTCCCCTGTGCGTACTCTGGGCTTGGCTGTGACTAGATGGGGCCAATGGGACATCAGCAGGCATGTTGCCAGCAGGGGCTTATGAACACCTGCACACAGGGCTTGTCCCGTTCACGTGTTCTGCACACAGGCCGGCTGCCACGCTGTGAGAAGTCCAAACCCGTGGAGAGCTCTGTGGGGGAGAACTGAAGTGCTCTGGTCAGTAGCCCCAGCTGAGCTCCCAGACAACTACCGGCCACATGAGCCATCTGGAGGAGTCAGCCCCAGCCAACGTCATGTGGAGCAGGACCACTCGGCTGAGCCCAGGCACCCCTAGAATCACGAGTGATAATAAGTGGTTGTTTTAAACTACAAAGTGTTGTGGCAGTTTGTGACACAGCAATAGATGATGGCCGCACGTGTGTCAGGTTCTCTGCTAGACATGAGCCCGCCTTGTTTCCGTGCTGCCTGACGACCCCCGCGCTTCCCTCAACTTCACGGTAGCTACCGTGAGGCCATCTGGGATCATGATGGGGAGGCCACCCCCTAAAGCCCATATTTAACAAAAGCCTGAGTTACTGTGTTCACATGACAAGTTTTATTATGCCTTTATTCAAAGCAATTTTCAATCTTACCTCTTCCCATTTGAGTTCTAGAAAGTCTCTTTTTCCAAGAGACTTGCAAACTGGCCAGTTCTTTCCTGAGCTTATCTCTTTACTGCAAGAGTTTCCAAAATGCAGTGAACGAACAGTAGCCAGTGCCCACTGCAATCCTGTCTGTTCCTTTCCCCCAGAGCTGTGGGCTTAGCGGGCACGTAACCTGCCTCCCGAGTTGGCACAAGAGCATCTCAGCTAGTGTCTTGTTCTTGGCTAACGCAGACCTGCTGTCCAGGCTGTGGATTCCTCCTGCCTGCCACACAGCCACAGGCATTCGTGTGTTTCTGTTTTGTGGGTAGAGCAGAAACCCACTGCTGGTACCAATTTCCGTGTCAGAATAGAACCGGCTATGCAGGAACTAATAACCCCAAAAGCTCTATGGCTGAACACGATAAAAGCGTATTTCGCACTCACAAAAGCCCGGTGGAGATGCTCCTGGCAGCGCTCCTTCAAGCTGAGACTCAGATCCAGGCTTCTCCCTTGCGATGATCTGGCCTTCAACGCCTGGCCTCGGAGTGCGTGCGGACTGGCATGGGGAGGATGGTGTGGGGCAGTGACGTGGCTCAGCACTGCTCACAGGGACCAGCACAGATACAAGGGGCCTGGGAGGCGCAGTCTTCTGGCGTGTCCAGGAGAAAAGGGCAACAGTCCAGTGAACACACAGCTTTGTTGCGGGGGATGACAGCACGGCCCCCAAGCGAGGGTGGACGTGGGGGCCGTATGTGCAACTGTCCTTCATGTGGGTGGTCCCACGTGTCTATGCTGCTCTCCGCTTTCAGTCACAGGCGTGCCTTTGGCCTCCGACGCTCACCGCATCGCACTCGCCTTGCCTGCGCAGGGCGCAAGGAGCTTTCTGAGCGTTCAGTGATGTTCCGTGCGTTCCTCAACACTCAGCACACAGTACTTGAGTTATGCATTTTGTCGTATGTAAACGTCCCCCCAAAAGAAAGCGATAACTGAAGACAAATACTGAACTCCAGTTAACTGTGCCGAAACGTACAGAAGGTGGTTTCCTGGTGTCTGCGGTTTACTGTGGAACGCACCAAAACCAGGACGCATCGAAGGAGAGGCGAGCAGTGGGGTAGATGTGAAAATGCACGTACCGAACAGGAAAGCGGTCATAGGTAGAATCTGGGTGGTGGGTATGTGGTGTACACTGTAAAATTATTTCAACTTTTCTCTGTTTGAGCATCTTAACGTTGGAAAAAATTGAACAATTAAACATAACGAGAAGACGGTGAACCACCTACGTCCAAGCTGCTGACAGGCCAGCAAATGTGGCCTGAAGCTTGAACGTGGACGTGCCAGGCTGGAGGTTTCAGGGCAGTGACAGGGAAGAAGGCCAGTGGCCTGGGTCGGGGAGGACGTGGCATGAGGCAGAGGCCTGGAGTGGCGCAGGGTGCAGGGCCTTCGCTTTTCAGCCAAGGCTGACGAGGGTGGTCCTGTGGAGGAGGAGGACTCAAGCCGGAAGAAGCGGGGGAGAAGCCCCTGTGGGTGCTGCACCTTCCACATACCCCAGGGAGCTCTTCAGCTGAGGGGGCCGGGAGGGTGCGGGAGGGTTGAAGACACCAAAGGTGTGGAAGGGTTTGCTGAGAATGTGGAAGGGAGTAGTCTAAGGAAACAGTGGACTCCCGGCAGAGCTGGGGGCCACATGAGGCCTGGGCTTTGGATCCAACGTGGGCCAGTCCACAGGCCCGATGCCCAGCAGATCAGGCGGGCGCTGAGGTGATGCCAGTGAGTGTAAAGGCAGGCAGGGCATGGGCGCCAAGCACGTCTACCGGCCAGCGCGTGTACACGATGACCACGGATTCCACACAAGGAAAGGGGCCGGTGGTTGGCAAAGGGGGTGGGCTGGGGCTTGGCGGTGCTGGTGGCATGAGGCACTGCCAGAGTGGGGAAGGGCCCCGTTGGGGAGGGGGGAGCTGAGGGAGGGACACTTGGGTCCAGATCTTGGAAGCAGAGCAGTCACCAGGAACAAGAAATGGCTAGACCATAGGGATGCGTGGTTGTAAGGGGTAGAGGTCAAGATCATTGCAGGTGAGAGGTTGAGGAAGAGGCCAGGTTGTTGGCAGGATCCCTCCCGTGGACAGTGTGTTGCCAAGAATGGCTGGAGCAAGATGGTAAGCAAGGCGGGCAGGCAAGGCTGTGGCGGATGTTGACAGCGGAGGTGTGACCTGACGGCTCGGGCTGCGGGAGGCTGGTGGAAGGATGAGAAGGGCTCTGGAAACGCAGTGGGGGCAAGGACACCCCCAGGCCCACGGTCCACTCGGTGTGGGAAGAAAAAGAGACTCTCTTAAAAGGGCTGCAGGGGACAGAGTGGGTTCCAGCAAGGCCAGAGGTAGAGGGTGGGGAGGGATGCAGGTTGCTGAAACGAGGAGAGCCCGCAGCTGGTGTCTGAGGCCAGGCACCATTCAGAGAAGATGGTCAGAATCATAGGAATTTTGCTGATGACCGATCAGGAGTTCCAGAATACACAGTGATTTGGGGGCAGGAGATGGGAGTGCCCTCAAAGTGAGATAAAAGGGAGAAAAGGGTCAGTTTGGATGGTCTCAGGGCAAGTTCCATGACAGCCAGGGCAGCATGTAGTGTTGAGGCTGTGGGTCTTCAAGCTGGGAGGTGGGAGCTTGGTAGGAGCCCAGGAGCCTGGGACCAGGCCAGACACACCGTGACTTCCCTTGAACCCCACGAGGGCAGTGTTTAGGCCAGCGCACCATGTCTGCTGAGGAAAGCTCTGTGGCAGGGCAGGGAGGGCTCACCCGAGGTGCCTTGTGATGTGCCAAGGCCTTTGCATGGAGCAGGTGAGGAGGTCGAGCCCTGGGCCTCCCGCGGGAGTGCTGAAAGCGCTCAGGTCCCATAGGGGCCAGGCGCAGCTCAGAGGCTAGACTGCTGGGCTGTGCGGCCTGCCAGAAAGCCAGCCAGCAACCACCCACCCCTGCCCGGGCTGCGAGTCCCCAGGGCACCTTGCCATCCAGCTCTGCTAACAGGATTCTCTCCTTCCTGCTGAGGGGTGCAGGTGGGCATGGAGCATGGCTGGCAGGATTGGGGCCAGGCCCTGAAATCCTGGGCGGTGGGTGCTGTGCCTGGTTCAGGGATGCGGGTGTTACGGGGCAGAAAGGCCACACAGCTGTACGCAGGAGAACCAGGTTACGTCAGAGCTCAGGTCCTGGCCAGCCATCCTGCTGCGTGGCCTCCTGACAGCTTCCACCAGCATAGTGGCCCAGCGACCGACGGGGGTGCGGCGGTAGACCCTGGAGGCTGGGTCAGAAAATGCTGCGGCCCCACTGACCTGCTGCCATGGGGAAGGTACTAAGAGGGAAGAGGCAGCCCCAGGCCTGGGCTCTCTGAAAATCTGGCACTTTATTATATAAAACTATTCTGTCCTCCCCAGCCCCCGCCGCAGGCTGCGCTTCAGGCTGATGGGTCAGCGGCCGACTCCAGAAAGACGGCCCTTCGTCATCAGAGAGCGGCTCAGCCTGCCCGGCCAGGCCCGGGGGGTGGCAGAGGGGGATGATGCCTTCACGCGGGGGTGCCCTGGGGCAGGCTGGGCCCTGGGTCGCTCTGTGTGTCTGCAGGCCGACTGCTGTAGCCCAGCTTCCTCATGTCCTTGGTCACCACGTTGAAGAGGAGGGTGACGAAGCCCTGAGACCGGACGCGGGTCACTGGGGACAGAAGGTCAGCGTCAGCTGGGCTGGGCTGGGGCAGAGACAAACCCCTGCTGCTTTGGGCATCTCTCTGCCTCAGTGTTCTCTTCCGTAAAATGAGGATGACAGTGCCTGGCCTGTGTCCCTCAATGGAAGGCAAAGGGGCTGAAGCAGGGACGGACAGACATGGCAAACCCTCTGTTCTCCCACCAGGCCCTCATCTGGGAAAGTTCCTAGGCCCGCTCCTAGGGGCCGGGCAGGTCCCTGGGCACTTCGTCTGCCTAGTCCCACCCAGACTCCAACCTGCCTGTGCGGCGGGGGGCATCGCGCTTTACCTTCCCGGCCTTCACCCTGAGCCACCACCTTGGGGTCTGTGTACTCAGGCCGCCGTCCCAGGAACCAGCTGGGAACACAGGAGAACATGAGTGAGCAGGGCCTCCACCTGGGTATTCCTGGCCTCAGACACCAGCTATGGGCTCTCCTTGTTCCGGAAACCTGCATCCCTCCCCCCACAGCTCCCCCAGGGGCCAGGCCCTGGGCGAAGCCTTCCCGAGCCCGCCCGCCCTCTGCCCGTCATCTTAACGGCGCCCCTTGTCTGAGCCACGCAGCCCGTGGAGGCCTGGCCGGGCTTCCACCGGGTCTCAGGTCTCTGCAGCCCGCTCCTCCTCCGCTGCAGTGCCGCGCTTTTCCGCCCCAGTCTCCCGTGGGTTTGAGTCACTGGGGGCTGAAAGCTGAGGGATTTGGGGCTGGGTGGGGGTACAGCCCGAACCTAGGTGTAAATCCCAGAAAGGTGACGACAGTTTAGTGGGGGAGGGCAGAGGACAGTGTGACCCCCCCCCCAAGCCTCCCCAGGAAGGAGGCTCAAGAGTCTGTGAGGTGGGCAGAAAGGCCAGATCTGGGCTGCCCTGCTTTTCCTCTTAGTAGTGTGGGACCTAGGACAAGTCACCTCCCATCTCTGAATCTCAATCTTGCCAACTGTAAAATGGGGATCATATGGCACCTACCTCAGGGGGTGGTGGGGTGAAGGCACTCTGTCAACAGCCAGATAAAACATTACCCTTCCTACCTAGGCAGTGGCCCTGGGATGCTCTGCAGCGACAGACACTATCATCTGACTCCACGGGCAGTCCTGCTAAGCACGCAGCCCTCAGCCAGGAGGGCCTGGGACACCCCTGGCGGGAGCTGGCTCCAGGGACTGGCGTCCAGGCCACGCCTCCGACACACCCACTCGAGCCGGAAAGAAGACGGTGCACTATTCCCGGCTGGGTGGGTCCGGCAGCCGCGGGCTTCGCCCCGGCGGGCGCCCAGGAGGAATTTGCGGGCCACAGGCGCCCTCTGCCCCACAGCTCCTCCCGCGCCCAGCGCCGTCCCCTCCCGGGGAAACACCGACCCCCGCACCCCCACCAGGCTCCCAGCGCTGGCGGGGCCGTGGGGAGGGGAGGGCCGCTGGTAACCATGACAACGCATGGCTGTCCAAGCCACCGTCCAGCCCTTCCACTGACAAGGGCCGGTCCTGGCAGGGCAGGGCAGGCTCCCAGCCGGGCCTCGGGGCAGTGCAGCCAGGGTGGGAACAGGGAGTGAAACACCAGGACACACACTCCAGAAGGGGACAGGCAGGGCGGGTCACAGCCTCTCCCTGCGACTCCGCCCTAGGGCAGGGCTCTGGCAGCACCCACCTCAGGTGGCTGTGAGGACTGACGCACCGGAAGCAGTCCCCACTGAGCCCCACGGGTCACAAGTGCTAACATACGGAGCTACCATGCTCACTGCGTTTCTAATGCTCCCTGGGCTACAGCAGGGCGGTCTGCCTGGCTGACTGGGGCGTGAGAGGCGAGACAGACTGTTCGGGAGAATGTTCCAGGCAGGGGCCTGGGGCAGGAAGGACCCAGTGGGCTGGAGGAATGGAGGCGCAGGGGAAGCAGGCAGAGCCCCACAGCAGGGCCGTGCAGCGTTCACAGGGATGTGCCTGGGCAGGCTCTAGCGGGGAAGGGCATGGCCTGAGCTGTTTCAGGAACAGCATCTTTGTTGCTATGTGAAGACTAGATTGCGGGAGCTGCAGTAGGCTGAGTAATGGCCCCCAAAGATATCAGGTCCCAGTCCTTGGAAACCGTGAATGTGACCTTATCTAGAAAAAAGGTCTTCGCAGGCGTGACGGAGCCAAGGAGCTTGCGCTGGGAAGCAGCCCTGGAGGATCCAGGAGGGCCCCGAATGTGGTCACACGCGTCCTTACACGAAGGGGAGGCAGGGGCTGGAGCGATGCGGCCGCAAGCCAAGGCAGGCCGAAGAGGCAAGGAACAGTCTCCCCAGCGCCTGTGGGGGGTACGGCCCTGCCCAAGCCTTATTTTGGCGTAGTGATAACTGCTTTTGGGTTCCTGTTCACCAGAACTGTGTGAGAGAATCAATTTCTGTTGTTTTAAGCCATCAAGTTTGTGGCATGTTGTCGAAGCAGCCGTGGGAAACTAACAGGGCGCAGAGAATGTTACGGGCGGGCCCTTCAGGCTGAGGAAGGACAGACGTGGGGAGCGGACGGGGAGCCCCTGGAGGGCGCTGGGAGGGGAGGGAGAGAGGAGTCGAGATGCCCCCAGGGCTCTGCCTGAGCAGGGAGCCTCCACGGACCCCCGACCCCCGTCTGGGAAGAGTCTGCCAATCACACGGCCTTGGCTAATCGGATGCTGCCTGGTGTTTGAAATGCGAGCACACGCTGCCTGCCCAGCTGAGGGCCCCTCAAAAGGGGTGGGGACGGCCCCTGCACTGGGCTGCTGTCCCTCAGGCACAGGCACAAACCTCACTGCTCTGCAAGCCATAGGTCTCTGTGGGTACAGAGCCCTCTCCTCAGAGAGCGGCCACCTGCAGGCCCACGTGCCTCTGTGGGCCAGGACGGCCGTGTAGACTCTCAAAGCCCCTTAATCTTCCCCAAGCCCACAGATGTGCACTGCTCCACTGCTTCCCTGACAGCCCTGCGGGGTGGGTGCTGTCACCTCCAGGTAGCACTGGCCCAGGGCATCTGGTAAAGAAGTCTCTTCCCACATGGCAGCCTCCCAGAGGGGCTCCTAGGAGCAATGGGAACCTAAATTCTTGAGCTGAGGCCAATGGAGACACTGCTGTCCCTCCCCGCCACAGGCTTCAGAGCTCAGTGAGGCGTCCCCAGGGCTGAGGCTTGATGCCATCCTCCGCCCAGCAGGGCCCTGGCCAGGTCTCAGCCTGGTACTGGAGAGGCCCGCAGGGGCCATTTGCCAGCTGCCACCCAGGAGCCCAGTGGTCGTCCACCTCCTCTCAGCCTCACTGACCTGCTGGGGGCAGCAGTGGCTTGCAGCTGAGCTGCGCCAACAGGCGCTTCCATCTCAAACCCCCAAGTCAGCCAGCCAGGGCTCAGTTGCGTGCACCCCAACCCCCTCCCCCATCCCCCACCTGGACATGGTAAGGGGTAAGAAGCCCTCTCCTGGGGCTTCCTCCAGACATCCTGGGCCTCCCCGCAGGCCCTCGTGTCCTGGCCCTGCCTGCCTCCCCTGGCGTCTCCACACGTCTCCCCTTGCTCACCACTTACCAACCAGACATCCTGGCTGCCCCTAACATGCAAGGCCCACACTGTCCTCAGGGCCTGGGCCATGCTGTTCCCTGAGCCCGCCATGTTCTCCCCCCACCCCCATCTTCCCACTTAGTCTCTGCTCAAATGTCAGCTCCTCCCAGAGGCCTCATATGTAAAGGCATTTCGTAACTTACTGAGAAAAGCTACCCATTATCTTATTACTGTTTTCAGGTGTTCAGCTCATACTGCTGTAACCTGTTTACCACCTTTCAATGTCACAATATGTCATGAGCATTTTCCCATCAGACAAGAGTGTTTCCCCTGCTCCATCCGACACAAAGACTTCTAACAAGGCACAGAGTAAAACTGCATGGACGTGTGCTGCTAGAACAGCGGCTGTAGGGAGCCCAGTGACTCTCAGCATTCCCATGGGATGTGTTTCTAGTTGTGCCCACTCAGTGGAGCGACTTGAAGATCTGAAGTGACCAGGCACATGAAGAGGGGTGGAATGTGACACCCATTCCTCCTCTAGATCAGAAAGAGGGGCTAGGGGTTAGGGTAGAAAACTCACCTTGTAAACTTCTGCAGTTTAGACGTAGATTCTGGGACAAACATGGGGATGGTCCTCTTGTGCCTGAAACAAACGTTTTCGCAGACAGATGCAGAGCAACAGGCAAGTGACAGCTTTCTGAGCCTCCAGCGAGCAGCGAGCAGCAACACTCACAGATCAAGCCGGTGCAGCCACAGCGTGGCTGAGACAAGGTCAATGCCAACAAATCTAACCTGCGCAGGCTGAGCGTGGGGAGACAGCTGTGACCACCACCGGCCCGGGCCCAGCCTCACAGAGGGCAGAGTCTGTGAGGGTCCTTTTCTTTTCAGGGCCCATTCCCTCCCCACCCCACCTGGTGTGCAGCTGGCAGCATGAGCTTCACCATCCACCCGCCTGCGGTCCTTCCCAGATCCGGGCTGCACGCCCCACCCTCCACGCCGAGCCGCCCAGGTCCCTGGGGGGGCCCCAGAGGATTCCCAGCCTGAACCTAGGACAGATGAGGTGATGTCTGTCCCCAGAACAAGCCCTGTTGAGGGTGCCTGGGTCCCAAGGTGAGCATGGCCCAGTGAGAGACAGGCTGAGGCCCAGCGACCAGGTCAGAGTGAGGACCTACCGGCCAGGTGAGAAGGGCACGTGCACCGCCCCGTAGCCTCGGACCACATCATTCCCGAACACGTCTGGTCCATACACACTGAGCACAATCTGTGGCCCTTGGGAAGGACAAGGCAGGGGGTTGGCAGGTGGGGAAACACAGGGAAGGTGCGGGGCAGAGAACAGGGGGTGTTGGGCTGGATCACAGGATGGTACTCAAAGCCCTGGGGCTGCAGGCTTGAGGGAGGCAGGAACAGATGTGGGAACCCGGACTGCACCAAGGGCTCCTGCCCACCCTGGTACTTCCTGTGCCTCCAGTGATGCCTGGGCAGGCACTCTCCACCACCCCTCTCACAGCTGGAGAGACACAGCCAAAATGCTGTCCCTACTCTGTCACTTGACGGACACAGCAAGTGCCTCTGCAGGCCCTGTGCTAGGCACTGGTCCCCAGCTGTGATCAGAGCAGACGAAGGGCCTGCCTGCTCTCTGGGAGGTTCCTTCCTGATGGAGACAGCCACAGTCAAACACACACCAGACGGGCTCACAGGACCGGGGTGAGGGGCTTGGTTTGGGGGTGTCTAAGAGAAGTCAGAGAGAAAACAAAGACCTTCTGGGCAGCTGCCTTTAAAAATTAACAGTGATGCCTGTTTCCTGCTAACATCAGGTCACATTAGGTGCTTTCACCTCGTTAGTTTCTCTGTCCTCTACATGCAGGGGAGAGATCATTGCCCCAAGTGAAAGGTGAGCGGTGAGGCCCAGAAGGGTCCAGACGGAGATGGCCTGCCAGGCTCCAATCCTGCCACCTGAGTGACCTCAGGCAAATTACCTAACCCCTTTGCCCCTCAGTTTCCCCATCTCTGAAACACTTGGCATAGAGCCTATGTGTAGTAAGTGCTCACGAACTATTAGGGTCAGGTTTGCACCCCTCCCTTCATTACTCCACACCAAAGGTGACCACTCTTCTGAATTGCAGGAAACCAACTCTTTACTTTTCTTTAAGGCTTCACTGCCAAAGAATGTGTCCCACACGTGGTACTTTAGTTTTACGCATGTTTTTGTAACTTTATATAAAAGGAACCATAGGCTGGGTGCAGGCGCTCATGCCTATAATACCAGCACTTTGGGAGACTGAAGTTGGGGGATCACTTGAAGCCAGGCGGTTGAGACCAGCATGAGCGACATAGTGAGACTTTGTCTCTACAAAAAATAAAAAAAATTAGCTGGGCACGGTGGCGCACAACTGTATTCCCAGCTACTTGGGAGGCAGTGGCAGGAGGATCGCTTGAGCCCATGAGTCTGAGCTATGATGACACCACTACCCTCCAGCGTGGCCAAGAACAGAGTGAGATCCTGTCTCAAAAAAAAAAAAGGAATCGTGTAGTATGTATATTTTTGTACTTAGCCTCTTTAATTCAACATTACATTTGTGAGCTTTGCTCAAATGGTTTGGTGTATAGGGGTTTGGTAATTTTCAATGCTGTATTATATTCTACCATCAAAATATGCCACAGTAACCATTCGCTCTAGTGCTGATGGACAGGCAGTCTGTCCCTCCTCTGGGGGCTATGGCACACAGTGAGGCACTGAGCTCTGTCGCACAGGCTCTTGGCACACTTTGCACACTTCTCTGGTGGGTGTACGCCCAAGAAGGGCATTATAGCACAGGGCATGTCTATGTTCCCTTCTTAAAGGTAACACCAAGCTGTTTCCAAGGGGGTCGTACCAACCTGCATTCTCCCCAGCAGTGCCATCTGAGTTCCTGCTACTCTGCCTTGTCAAGACTTGCCATTATCAATCTTTTAAATTTAAGTTCTTTTTTTTTTTTTGAGATAGAGTTGCCCAGGCTAGAGTGCCATGGCGTCAGCCTAGCTCACTGTAACCTCAAACTCCTGGGCTCAAGTGATCCTCCTGTCTCAGCCTCCTGAGCAGCTGGGACTACAGGCACATGCTACCACATCTGGCTAATTTTTTCTATTTTTAGTTGTCTGGATAATTACTTTTTCTTTCTATTGTTAGTAGAGATGTGGTCTTGCTCTTGCTCAGGCTGGTCTCGAACTCCTGAGCTCAAGCAGCCCTCCCGCCTTGGCCTCCCAGAGTGCTGGGATTACAGGCATGAGCCACCACACCCAGCTGAATTTGAGCTATTCTAATGAGAATAGTGGTAGCTCACTGCAGCTTTAATTTGCATTCCTTAATTTTTTTCTTGATAAAATAAGGTTGAGACCTCTTCCTGTTTCTTGGTCACATGGATGTCCTCTTTTGTGAAGAACCTGCTCAAGTCTCTTGCCTGGCTTTCTACTGGATGCTTTTCTTGTTGCTTTTCAGTATGTAGGTACGTGTGCATGTCCTGAGACTTGTCTTTTCACTCTCAATGACGTCTCTGGATGAATAGAAGCCCTTGATTTTAGTACAGTCAACTTCATTTATCTTCTCCTTTAAGGAGTCCTCTTAGAAAATCTTCCCTTACCCTGGTATCATGCTATAGGCCCCCATGCTATCTTCCTGATGCCTATCATTTTGCCCTTCACATTTGGATTTACATATGCATCTGAAACTGACTTGTATATGTGCGGCCAGGCTTTATTTTTTTATCCCGTTGACCCAGCACCATTTACCGGAAAGACCTTCCTTTCCCTAACCTACTCTGCTTGCCACCTTTGTCATGAATCAACATGTGCTTAGGTCTGTCTGTCTTGGGGGTCTCTATGGATCTCTTTGTGCCAAAACTACATTGTCTTAATTCCTGTGCTTTATAACAGAACCTTGATAGCAGGTAGAACAAATATTTTTTGATATTATTGTAAAGAACATATGTATTTTGAAAATATTTTCTATTTATTGCTGGTACACAAAAAAAAATTGATTTTTGTACAGCAATCTATTAATTCTAATAATTTATAGATTATTTTTGAAATTCTGTATGATTATATCATCTATGAATAATGACTATTTTGTTTTTCCTTTCTAATTCTTATAGTGTTTACCTGTACAATGTTGGTGGTGATAACAAGCATTCTCATCTCACAAGAAAATCTTTCAACATTTCACTAGTAAAAGTGGTATTTGCTGTAAGCTTTTTGTAGATAACCTTTGTCAGATTAAGGAAGTTTGCTTCTATTCCTAGTTGACTAAGCTTTTATCATGAATGGATGTTGAATTTTATCACGTGTTTTCTTTGTTTATGGGGGTGATCATGACTCTTCTTCTTTTTAATGTGGTGAATCACACTGGTTGATCTTAAATGTTATATAAGGCTTGTATTTTTTTAATAAACCCTTCTCATGATATATTATCCTTTTTATATCTTGCTAGATTCAGTTTGTAAATATTTTGTATGAGATTTTTGCAACAGTGTTCATGAGTCAGTTTCTTCTTTTTAATGTCTTCAACAGGCACTTCGAATCAAAATAATGCTGATGTAAAAAAATAAGTTGGGGAATGTTTAATCTTTTTGGTTTTAAGAGTTTTGTGTAAGCCTGGTTTTATTTCTTCCTTAAATATTTGGTGGAATTCACTATAAAGACATTTGGGCCTGGAGTTTTGTGCGAAAATTTCTAATTAATTACAGATTCAACTTAATAGATACAGGACTACTCATATTCTTTCTTTTTGTGTCAGTTTTGGTAGTTATATTTTTCTAGGAATTTGACCATTTTGTCTAACTTGCCAGACGTATTAGCAAATAGCTGTTCTTAATATCTTTTCACTGTCTGCCAAATCTGTGATTATGTCCCTTTTTTCATTCTTGCCATTTCTGTCTTCCCTTATTGATCATCTTAACCTGTGCGTTTCAATTGGAAAAAACAACTTTTTTCTTTTTATTTTTTTGAATTGAGACGTGAGAAGGTAACTTGTCTTTTTTCATCTTCTTTAATGTAAATGTGCTTCCTGTCAATTTCTACTCTTTTTCATTCTTCTACTTTCTTTGGGTTTAATTTGCTGTTATTTTACTAATTTCTTAAAATGGTGCTTCGATTACCAATTTTCCAGCCTATCTTCTTTTCTAATATATGCATTTAAAACTACAAAATTTCCTTGTAACCAGGATTTTAACTGCCCACTACAAGTTTAAATAGCCAAGTATTTTCACCATAATTCAATTCAAAATTCCATTATTCCATTATTATTTCTTCTTTGACATAAGGGTTATTTTTAGAAGCGATTTTCTTGTCTTTCGAACATAAGAAGATTTTCTCATTAACCTTTTGTTATTGATCCCTAACTTAATTTCATTATGGCCAAAGAAAATACTCTACTCCCCCAGAAGAGGTGAAAGAGTTTCCCAATGAATCCTTCATTACTCACTACCTAGATTACCGTAACGGCTGACCATGCTGGCTTTAGCACGTATCTTTCCATGCTTCGGTCAGTCCATCCTACTTATTGCGAGGAATTTCAAAATTGCAGATATCTGTACACTTTCTCTTTGAAACATTTTTTAAATTAAAAAATTTTTTAATTCTCATGGGTACATAATAGTTGTATATGTACTTTTTTTTTTTTTTTTTTTGAGACAGAGCTGTCACCTGGGCTAGAGTGCAATGCCTTCATCACAGCTCACAGCAACCTCAAACTCCTGGGCTCAAGCGATTCTCCTGCCTTAGCCTTCCGAGCCGGGACTACAGGTGCACACCAACACGCCTGGCTAATTTTTTTTTTCTATTTTTGTAGAGACAGGGTCTTGCTCTTGCTCAGGCTGGTCTTCAACTCCTGGCCTCAAGTGATCCTCCAACCTTGGCCTCCCAGAGTGCTAGGATTACAGGCATGAGCCACTGTGCCTGGCCAGTGTATACTTTCTTTAAAATACTTCACTATGTATATCATTAACTAGAGCTCAACATTTTTTTATAGTTCTTGAGATAAAATTTACACATAACAAAACACACAAGTCATAAGTATACTATTCAATGGATTTTGACAAATACATACACCTGTGTAACCCAAATCCAGCTGCTTTAAAGATTTTCTTTTCATTTTTGGTTTTCAACTGTTTTATTATTATGCATCTAGGCATGGATTTCTTACATTTAGCCTGCTTGAAGTTTGTCTTCTTGAATCTGTGGCTTAATGTCTTTCACCATTTGGGGAAAAACTGCAGCTATTTATCCCTTCCAATATTGCCTTTGTCTCGTTCTCTCTCCTTGCCTAGGATTCCAATCGCATACTGTAGACTTACTATGAATATATTCTGTCTCCCGCTCTCTCTTCTATATTTTCTATTTTTGTATTTCATTGCAGATACGTTCCTTTGACTGAGCTTTCAGTGTATCATTATCTCTTCAGTTATGGTTACCATATTTTTCAGTTCTAGAATTTCTATTAGAATCTTTTAAAAATGTCAGATACTCTAGTTCTCTGCCATAATTGCCAATATTATGTTTTACCTCTTTTGGTCACGGTAAGAATGTATCTGACAATTCTAGCATCTGGAGTTCCTGTTTGTTTCTTGCCTTATTTTTGCTGGTTATCCTTCTTGTTATCTTGACGTGCCTCTTACTATATGTCAGACATTATATTTGAAAAAATATAGAAATAATTTGAGGTTTCCTATTTGCTTTTTCCAGGTGGCTTGGCTATAACAGTTTTGGAGCTTAATCCCAAAATCAGGGGGTTGAAATGATCAGAGGCCGGGCTACCATCCCCGTGAGGCTGCTCGGCTTCATCTCTCCCTTATCTCTAGGGCAGCTCTTTGAGGCCTCCACCCAAGTGGCAAAGATTTCCCTGAGGCCCTCTGCCCCACCAACCCCTTGGAGGGTTCTGAACATTAGTTTTTGTCCCCTGGGCCCAGAGAGGCTGTCAAAGGTCTTGATCAGTCTCCTAGTCACCTCTGTTGGAATCAGCAAACACTCTTGGGGAGACGCAACTGGGGTCATGTCTCTGGATTTCTGTTCTCCTGGATCCTGGTAGATCTCTACTACTTTGCTAACTCTCTGAAGCCTTCAAGATAGTTGTGTTTTGTTCTTTAGATTTTATTCACTTCTCCTAGCCATCCTCAGCAGGACCAGGCTGTTCCTACCACTTGGTGCTTTGTTCCAGGAAGTCTACCAAAGCTCTTACTCAGGGATGATGACAGCAGGATGGATGTCCCTGCCCAGAAGGACCGCAGGCAGCCCCTGCTCCAGAACCTCTGCGCTCTGGTGAACCTGGATCCAGGCCACGTGCAGTAGAAAGGTCTGAACTATGAAATTAGATGGGGCTGAATTCAAATCCACACTCGCTACTGGCTGGAAAGCAGAAGGCAAGTGATAACCAGTTTTGAGTCTCAGTTTCCCAAGATGGGAAAAAAAATGAAGAGAAATCTGTCTGCCAGATAGGACTAGGAGCTTGGACAAGTCCACATAAAGTATTCATAGCCCCCATGGAGCCTAACCCCAGGGTTTGCATACAGTAGGCACTTATTCAGTGAAAGTAAACAATTTGAATGGTTAATAATGACCAAAGTAGGAGGTGAACACTGCAAGCAAGGAAACCCTTGGGAAGGAGGTAGGAGGTAGGATGTGGGAAGCGTATCTTGGCAGAGGGAACAGCATGAACGAAGGCTCAGAAGAGGGCACTTGAGGCCTAGCACAGGAGGAGCGAGTGTGAGGGTCTGGCTGGAGCACAACAGGCCATGGGAAGTCAAGAGGCACAGGGTCACACCTCCAGGCCAGATAGCTGCAGCGTGTACACCGGGCTCAGGGATCTGCCCTTCACTGGCACAGCGACTAGCAAAGGTGTCCATTGGGACCTGATCCACTCTGAACTTGCATGAGGCCAGCAGCACAGCATGTAGAACATGAACTGGGTTGGAGTGGGGATGAGGAAGAGGAGGGAAAAGGGCAGGTGGCCAGAGAGAGAACATCAAAGGCTGGTGCAAGAGCCCAGGTGACAGGTAGTGATGACATGAATGTGGACAGTGGTGGGCGGGACGAGGCAGAGGCTGCCCTGGGAGTGCTGCGTGCAAGCTCTGGGCCCCTGTCAGACTCACAGCCAAAGGGGTTGGTGCTTTTAAAGGTGATGTCGATGGGGAAGTTCCACACCAGCGCTTGGCATGCATCTCGGTTCTTGGATGTGATCTGTGAGATCCCCTCCTCCAGACCCTGTGGGGACAATGACAGAGTCAACTGGTGTCTGAGCACCAGACTGCCATGGCTCCTCCCCTTGCCTTGGGTGGGCAGCTGCCAGGGCTGTTTCCTCCGCTACCTTCTACCAAGACATTAACTCCCAAAAAAGGGGGCTCAGAAGTAACAGAGCACCTTAGTCTGGTGCTTCAATGCATCATCTTACCAAAGCGCGACAGTGCAGGAGGCCAGCCACTCTCCCAGGCACTAGTTCCTGTCCCCTCTTGCCTCGCTGAAGGCAATGGCACTGACGCTGTTTGCACTGTCCTTCCTACGCCACCATTCGCACCCAGGCATCCCTCTTGGCATACACATATATACGATTTTCTCAATCACAAGCGATCTCTCCCGATTCTGCCTTCTTCTCCACCTGCCTGCCAATTCTTTCCTCCCCTTTACGGCAAAACCCCTCAAAAGCGTTGTCAGACTCACCAGCTCCAATTCCTCCTCTGCTGTTTTTTCATGAACCCACTGCAGTCTGACTACTGGCTCCCCCACTCTGCCAAAGGGTTTTTTTAAATAACACCAGTGACCCTGACATTGCTATATCCACGGTCATTTCTGTCCTCATTTTATTTGACTCATCAGAAGCATCTGACACAGCTGATCACTTCTGGAAGTTGATCTGCTTCTTGATACACTTTCCCTTGCTTCTGGGTCTTTCTACCTCACGGGGTGGCTCCTGCT
The DNA here is from genome assembly GCA_004363605.1 of Indri indri. Lineage (NCBI taxonomy): Eukaryota > Metazoa > Chordata > Mammalia > Primates > Indriidae > Indri > Indri indri. The sequence continues at coordinate 4,731 of RJWJ010024547.1, read as the reverse complement.
CAGCAGCTCTTGCCGGTTCCTTCCCAGCCTTGCATGTCCCGAGGCTGCATCTCTGGCCGGCTCCTCTACTTGTGCTTGCTGATCTCACAGCTTTCAATGTGGTCTAGAAGTTGACAATTCCCAAACTCATGTCTCCAGCTTGGTCCTCGCCTCTGAACTCCAGATCGGCATCGCCCCATCTCCCACTGCCAACCTCGCATCTCCACTTGGATATCTAGTGGGCATCTCAACCGTAACCCACGCTGGGCTGAGCGCTAGGGAGCTGCCCCAAGTCTGCTCTACCCATAGTCGTCTCACTGAAGGCAGCTCTCTACTTCCAAGTGCTCAGTCTAAAAATCTTGGTGTGATTCATAACCCCCCTTTCTCTCATACCCCACATCTGTCCAACAGGAAAACCTGTTGGCTCAATCTTCAAAGTATACTTGAAATCCAACCACCCCTCATCACCCACCACTGCCGCCCTGCTCTCCCATGTGCACTGCCATCACAGCCAGCTGGTCTCCCTGCTCTTGCCCTTGCACCTGCAATTTATTCCCAGCATAAAAGCCAGAGGGATCTTTTTAAAATATGAGTCTTCCACGTTCAAAACTCTCCAATGAGGTCCCATCTCCCCTTGAGTAGAGGTCATGGTCCTTACTCTGACCTTCTAAGCCCTACAAGATCTGCCACCCTGTGCCTCCCTGTCCCAGGACCTTTGCACTCTCTGCTCCTTCTGTCTAGATAGTTCTTTCCACAGATTTCCACATAGCTTGTTCCCTCACTTCCTTCAGGCCTTTTCTCAAAAGTCACATTTTCAGTGAGGCCTTCCCTGGCTGCCTCGAGTCCGGCCTCCCTCTAACCCTTCAGTCCTCTTGCTTCCTGGCTTCGTTTCCCCTCAGCACTTCTTATTAGCTAAATACTAGAATATGTGCTATTGATTATCTGTCCCCTCCACAAGAGAGAATGCGGACTGCAGGAAGACAGGACTTCTGTCTGGCTCTGTTCACCACTGTATCCCCAGCACCCAGAAGACTCTCAATCAATAGTCTGTCAATGAATGGGTAAAGGGAAAATAAGTATTATCATCTCAGTTGTACAAATAAGGAAACTGAGGCTCAGGAGGTTAAATAAGTTGAGCCTCGATTTCTTAAACTGACGTGAGGATTAAATAAGCGCTTTGCAAATAGTGATGTGTGGCGCTGGCCGGAGTGGTCACCACTGTCCCTCTCCTGTGGAGACAGGCTGCCCCTTGGGAAGTCTCAGCAGGAGAGCCCCTGTTCTGCCTTCTGACTCTCCCGCATCCTCTCCAGCAGCTGAGGAGAGGCCAAACGGTGAGGGGACTGGCCCGGAGTGTCTACAGCCCAGCCGCTTTCCTGCTGGGTTGCCGGAAGACCCTGCCCGTGGGGGCTTCTTTGCTGCCACACGCAAATTCACAGGATCAGGTATGTGAGTGCAGTCTTGGGGACGGATCGGGGTGCCCAAGAGTGGCTGTGCTCTATGCTCTAGTTTTACCAGGAACAAACTGAGGTTTGGGTTCCCTCTGAACTTGGTGTCTACCTCTCAGTGGGTTCTGAACGCAGAGAGGAAGGGTGTGATACACAGCTTTGGAAACCCCAAAAAGACATGAAGGCCCAAGAGTCCAGCTTACCGCTGTGGGGGCCCAGTCCTGGCCATACACAAAGCAGTACTTGCAGTAGAGGTTGTCGAATTCTGGAAACTGTGGGAAAAGCATACATGTATTCTGTTTACCGGTACTCGTGCTGAGGCCAGCGCATCTGCTAGCAGCTGACAGCAATTCTGAACATGAGGCACCTGGGCTGGGGTCTCAGAGACAGCTGGGGATGCAGACATGGAGTTTATTGGAGAGGCTGGGGACTCAGATGTGGGAGAGTCCCGAGCTGCAGCCACCCCTGGGCCTGAGCCTTGTCAATATGCCCTTCCTATTTCTTCATCTGGAAGACTCCTGCTCATCCTTCAAAACACATCCTGCTGGGAGCCTGCCCCACTCCCAGACTGGTTTAAGGGCTACTTCTTGGATCCTTCAGCCCCTGTGCTTCCCTCCATCAAAGCACTGATTGCCTGTGTCCAAGTCTGTCAACTCCACTAGACTGTGAAGAGGGAACAGGTTTGATGCCTTTCTGTGTCCCCAGTGCCTGGCACAGGGGTGGGCACAGATGTGGTCTAAGGGAATGGTGCTGAAGTGACAGGTCTGAGAACCAGGAAGCCATGAGGACATGCTTGGCTGGAGCTGAGGGCCTAGAGAGAGGCAGGGTACCAGCACAGAGGGAGAAGGAACAGTGTGTGTGTGTGGGGGGGGGAGAGGGGGGCGCTGAGAGCACAGATGCATGTGACCCAGCCCAGCTGAGAGCCCCTAACAGGATAGAGCAGGAGAAAAGAGGAAGATGGTCTGAGGCATGAAGCCATGGCAGAGGACAGGGTGGGAGCACAGGGCTGTGTCCCTGATGAAACAGGAAAGCAGGAGACACCTACTAATCATCAGGCCCCGTCAGAGCTGTCCCTGAACCATCTCAGTTAATCCTCACAATAATATAAATAATAAACACCGTCTCCAACAGCCTGGAAACACAGTGTAGCAAAGCTTTGAGGTCAGGCAAACCTGGGTTCAGTTCCCAGCTACGCCGCCTCCTTTGGGGAAGTCTTCCCAGATGTAAAAGGTGGATGTTAGTGATACCTACTGCACAAGGCTGTTGTAAGGATTGCATAAGCCGTGCTGAGCATGGAGTTTGGTGCATAGCAAGGACCTGTTGAATGTTGAGGGGTTTTTTGTTGTTGTTGTTAGAGACAGTGTCTTGCTATGTTCCCCATGCTAGTCTCAAACTCCTGGCCTCAAGTGATCCTCCTGTTTCCACCTCTTAAAGTGTTGGGATTACATGCATGAGCCCCTGCACCCTGCCTAGTTTATATTTATTTATAGTAAATGGTTCTTATAAAGTGTAGGAGGATGGACAGTAGGTTCGGTCGGACACGCACACACTATTCTTGGATGCGACTAACCAAAGCATACAGATTCTAACTCACGTTCACCCTGGGGGTTCTGAGCGCATGGCACTCCTTGCGCATGGCACGCAGCGCGGATCCTCCTGTTACACCCCGGAGGCTCTGGCCCGTGACTCAACCAAGTGGGCGCGATACCAGCCAGGGCCACAGTTTTGGCCGAGTGTGACCTCCGTGCTAGGTTTGTTTCCACACCTGCACATCGGGGCTAAGGATTCCCAGCAACCTCGCGCCAAGCCTCTCAAACGCTTGCTCCCCTCCCCCGCCTAACCGAGAGGCTGGGAGGAATGACATGGCTCTCCGGGGGCCACACAGCAGCCAGGGGATTACGGGAAAGGCTTCTGGGGGGCACTGGGGGGGGGCCCCCGGCGGGGTCCACGGCCGCTTACCTGGGCGCTCTCCACCTGCCCGTTGACCATGAGTAAGAAGACGCTAGGACCCCCGGCCGCCATGGCAGGGCTGGGGGTTCGAGAGACCCACCTAGGCCGCGCGCGCGGTTGCTAAGAGGCGCCGCGGTTGCCCTAGAAACAGACGGCGTGGCGCGCGGGACGTGTTTCTCGGCAGCGACACCGTCGCGAAAGCCGCTGCCTGCGTGTGTGGCAATGCGCAGGCGCAGTCAATGGGCGCCGCCGGGAGGTGCGAAACAGCATGCGAGGCGGGGCCTAAAGGGGCGGGGCTCCGCGGCCCCGCCCCTTTCTGGGGCTGCTAGGACCCTCCGCTAGACCGAGGGCGGGAACCTTGACCGGTGGGTAGAACCCGGCCCATCGCGCGGCCAGTTACGGTACCCCAGGGAGCGTGTATCCACTCTGACTCGGCCCTGCTCCGCCCCGACACGCAGAGACAAAAAGAGCGGGGTCACGGGGAGACACGCCCCTGACTCAAGCCTGCCGGAAGGCAAGTGTTTAAACTAGCCCTCGGCCACTAACGGCGCTGTGGCCCTGCGGGGGCGTGCGGACGGCTTGGGGAGAGCGGAGGGACGGTGCCAGGGCTAAAGGTAGCAGGCGTGGTGCTCATAGGAGGGTCCCCAGCTGGGGCCAGGCAGCTTGCATCAGGTGGAGGGGATGCGCCCTTGTGGCTTTTTTTTTTTTTTTTTTTTTTGAGACAGAGTCTCACTCTCTTGCCTGGGGCGAGTGCCGTGGCATCAGCCTAGCTCACAGCAGCCTCAAACTCCTGGGCTCGAGCAATCCTACTGTCTCAGCCTCCCAAATAGCTGGGACTACAGGCATGCGCCACCATGCCCGGCTGATTTTTTCTATATATATATTTTTAGCTGTCCAATTAATTTTCTTTCTGTTTTTGGTAGAGATGGGGTCGCGCTCTTGCTCAGGCTGGTCTCGAACTCCTGAGCTCAGAACGATCCGCCCACCTCGGCCTCCCAGAGTGCTAGGATTACAGGCGTGAGCCACCGCGCCCGGCCTTGAAGAAAATTCTTGACACATGTTCACTTTATGTTTATCTGAGAGTCATGATTTTTATTGTTTTGAAAATTATGATTGAGTAAAAGTGAATTATATTCCTTCCTCTAGGAAATTTTACCTAGTCCCATGGTTTTAGATACCACTGAATGCTGATTACTCTCAAATTTGTACCTCTAGCCATAACCTCTCTGTGCCTCAGATGCATATATTCAGTTGCCTTCCTAATATCCCCACTTGGATATCTAATAGGCATTTCAGAATTAGAATGTCCCAAGTGGAATTCTGGATTTCCACCCTCTCCTAACTCTGCTCCTCTCTC
>RJWJ010024546.1:0-24560 GCA_004363605.1 Indri indri | reverse complement strand
CAAGAACTAAGATGAGAACCCGGGTCTCCTGATGTGATTTCTTTTCTTCTTGCTCTTATTTGGACGTTGGGGGTTAGGGGTGGGGGTGGTGGAATCTAATGGTTACTTCAATTCTGGTTCATAACCTGAAATGGAAGTAAAATACTGAAAATGGAGACTGTGGGACAGCTTTTATGGGTGAAGATGTGCGAATACTTTTCGGAAGCCTCTTTTGTAATGATAAAAGTGGAAACACCATTGTATAGAACCTTATTTTTAGTTAAAAATATCCATTGGTTTAACAGAATACACTCTGTATGCCAGTAGACGTTCATGTTCAAGTGAAGCAATAGAATAAGTTTCTTTATGCACACTTTTTATATCTCCCTTTATAATAACAGGAATCCCATTTTAGTCAAATTTTTTTTTCAAATGAATAAGCAACTTCTTCCCACTTCAGGTAAAAGGGGAGGCTGCCCACTTCACAGTCAATGCTGCCAAGGAGGAACTGAGGGAACAGGATGCTTTGGTACTTAACAATAGTGATGCAACTAGTTGTATCTATTAGTTCCTTCCACTTGCTCCTGGGTCTAGGAGGAGGGCAACTCTTCCTTGCCAGAGCTGTCACTCTGGGCTGTTCTGCTCCCCACAGGTAGTAATACAAGGTGCAAGGGCATCATCTGCACTAACAGCAAACAAAGAACCAGGAGTAAGGATGAGGATACAAACATGTTTAAGGTGCAGAGTTCTGTACAGCAAAATTTTCTATTTTGTTCTATGAGAAAATAGAAGTATTGGGTTGAGATTTAATATATTATAAAATTTATACCTTAATTAATAGATAAAAAGTGTTACTATTAAAGTGCTAACACTTCATTAAGCTTTAAAACATCAACCACCTGACATAGTATATTTAAATAATTATCTGACATGAAGAGAGAGGAATGTTTCTTTCAAGGAAGTACATTTCCCAACTGACTCTTTTCATCAGAAAGATCACTGGTTAAAGTACGTTCTATTGTGTTACTCTATGCTATTTTTTATAACCTCTTACAAGTGCCACAGCAATATAAATGGCTATGTTTTTTAGTATATGTTCATTTGGAGACAAATCTTGCATCTGTGAAAAAATTTAGAGCTCATTTATTCAACATCTTCTTTGGAAAAAAAAATAAATAAATAAACACCAAAATCCAAAGAGGTTTACATGCCTTGAGGAGATCAAGAGAGAACTGAGATACATCCTAGGTTTGTGATGCCCAAACAAGACATAAATGGGATTTTTGTTTCTAGCTTGGATTGCTGGAGTGTCATTTGTTCCTATCGTTTTTATTTCCAAACATTAAAAAGATTATTTAAATTTAACCACAAGTTCGCCGTTTAATTTTTGTATTTAAAATGCAATGTTGAGAAGAATATAAAAACAGAAGAGTAATAACAACAGGAAAGGTCATGACAAGGCACAAGAACCAAGAATTCCTCAGGATCTAGTTTACTGACAACAACATAAACAGATTTGTAATTCCTCTTATGATAATTCTTTAATCTTATTAGATGTAGGAAAAATAGCGAAGATTAGTTCCTGTAGCTACAAATGTTGAAGCAATTCAGAAAACATTAAAAAAAAATCAGGAAATAGTAAAAAAGAGGCCAGAGTGGTGTGAAAAGTGAGACAAGGAAACTGGCCCTTAACAGCAAAACTAGTAAGGAAAAAAGCCAAAGGGCAAGAAACTATCTCTTCAGGTCTCAATAATCTACTTACTATTTTTTCTTATTTCAGCATATTACAAGAGTACAAATGTTTAGGTTACATATATTGCCTTTGCCCCACCTGAGTCAGAGCTTCAAGCATGTCCATTCCCCAGATGGTGTGCACTACACTCATTAGGTGTGAATATACCCATCCCCTCCTCCCCGCTCCCTGACACCCGATGAATGTTATTACTATATGTGCATACAAGTATTGATCAGTTAATACCAATTTGCTGGTGAGTACATATGGTGCTTATTCTTCCAGTCTTGGGATACTTCACTTAATAGAATGGATTCCAGCTCTATCCAGGAAAGTACAAGAGGTGCTATATCAACATTGTTTCTTATGGCTGAACAGTACTCCATGGTATACATATACCACATTTTATTAATCCACTCATGTATTGATGGGCACTTGGGTTGTTTCCACATCTTTGCAATTGTAAATTGTGCTGCTAGAAACATTCTAGTGCAGATGTATTTTTATAGAATGATAGTTTCTCATTGATGTGAACTTAAGAATAAAAAAGAAAAGAAAAAAGAAAAGAAAGGAAAGGAAAGGAAATGAAAACCCTAAGAGGGAATATTTATGGCTTAAAAAAACCCTAAAATGTAAATTAATTTTTTCTCACAAGGAGAAAGACAATTTTTAACAGAAGTAATGTTTAAAAGAGTCCCAAAGAAATAGAAAAATATTCAAAATAAAGATAATAACTCATTAATCAGTATCATGCTTATATCCTTTATCTTGCTGATATATCATATATTATGAAGCCATAAAAAATAGCAAAGCTATAACCAAGGAAGAGTAGTTTATGTCAGTATTTTGTATTATTCAGTTTAATAAAAATAAATGAAAAGAGAATTGAACTATATGAACCAAAACCAATCTGAAGTAGACTTGGAAATGTAACAAATTAATTAGTATGCTTTGAGGTATATCTGCAATATTAACCTAGTTTATTTGTAACAAAGAAGATAAAATAGCCTGATTCAAACCTTTAAAAATACTTAGTCAATAGCTAACATGTATTGAGTATTTATCATATTTATTGAGCATTTATTATATATTAATATTTATCATAGACATTGTAATAAATGTTTTGTATGAATTAGCCATTCTATCTTTCCAACAGTTCTTTGAGATAGTTATTGTTATCATTACTATCCCCATTTTGATAATAAGGAAACAACCCAGAGAGCTTCCCTAGCTTGTACAAAGATTGTGTAGATCATGGTAGTAAACTTGGTATTTGGACTAAACAGCTTGATTCAAGAATCTAAATGTTGAGCCACTGTTTTATCAACACTCTGCTAAGTGATCCCTATGCTGTAGTGAATACAACACATATTGTCCCTGATCTCTTGGAGCTTAAAGTCTAACAGAATTTTTTTTGAATTAGAAAGGTTAGAGTGAAAACATTGAATTAGATTTGTCCTTTAAAACAGAGGCTAGAAATTAAACCATGGCTCTCTCATAGGCGTTTTTCACATTTAGTGTAGTGGGGACCACATATGTCAAATTTCATGGGAAGGATGGATGTTAACCCTGATGCCACTCAAAAAACAAGGAGACAAAGAAAAAAAAACTGATAGTCTACAATTTAAAAAGTCCAGGGAACCCAAGCAGATATAAATGATCAGCATGTTGGTATTCAAGGAGATACCTGCGATTAGAATCAGTAAATTAGTTCTGCTGTGGTGTAATGAACAGCAAGATGCTGGCTGGAGACTATGTTGTCAGGCAGATTTGACCAGGCCAGTTGACCTGGGCTGAACTAGGCCATACCTGCTGTGTGGAAAAATAAAAACTGTTTTTTCTCTGCTCTCACACCACAACAGTCAACACAAAAGGCTTCTGTAACCAAATGTGTGTGCATTTTCCCACACACAACAAGCAAGCAAGAAATTCTGCAGTGGACACCAACTGGATGTCTTCCAACCCAGTTCAACCCGGGTAGTGACACTATCTACCTAGAGATAGTGTCAGATCCCACAGGTTGAGGGCTTAGTCCCCAAGAATGCCCCCCACTTCTGATGCCAATTGTAAGCCCCGGGTTGTTTTATCTGTGCTTCTGACTGGCTGGCTATAAATTGGGGTTCCCACAACCCCCTCCTTCGGTTGGTTTAATTTGCTAGAGCAATTCACAGAACTCAGGGAAACTCACATGTTTACCAGTTTATTACAAAGATATTACAAATGATGGAGGGGGAGAGCTACATGGGGCGAGGTATGGGGGAAGGGATGTGGGGCTTCCATGCCCTCCCCAGGCATGCCGCCATTCAGGAACCTCCACAAGTTCAGCTCTTTGGAAGCCCTCTGTACGTAGTCCTCTCGGTCTTTTTATGGAGGATTCATTGGATAGGCATGACTGAAGCACGGACAACTGTGCAGAAATGTGATTTGACAAAAAGGATATGATCTCATACTAATAGCCTGAGAGGGGAAACCCAGCAAGGTCTGTCCAGATTCTTCTTGGCCTCTCTCGGTGGCATTTCTCCAGGGTATGGGGCAGGACCCCTCCCAAAATGGGGGTCTTATGACCTACAAATAGACAAGATAGGTCAGAGGATTTTGTTATGGCTAGCTCCAAGACAAAAAGGTGGGGCAAAATTAGAGCATATTTTTAGTTTCTATGGCCTGCCTTGGGGAGAAAAAGGAGTAGGTGAAAGGAGGGCAGGAGGGAGTCAGAGAGATTCTGTTTTCCGGGCCCTGCTTCTGAGGTCTAAAGTACCCCAACATTATAACAAAGGACTGTAACAAGGGCTATGGGAGTTATGAACCAGGAACCATGGATAAAAACCAATGTACTGTATATATCATCATATCGCTGCTGCCCATTCTCTCTTTCCTGCTGGGTTCCCTCTCTGATGCCCCTGTCTTAAACCCCAGCTGCTGGCATTCTCTTTTCTTTGTTGCTTCCCTGGAATCAGGACTTATTTGGAAGATGCTGAACTTTCTCACAGGCCTTTGTCCTCCCCTTAGGCCTCCCAAAAGCCAACCAGCTTCTTAAAAGGAGAATGATACTAATTTATTAAAGGTAAGAAACAAACCTAAGGGGACTTAGTGATCTTGTAGACAGTCAAATATATTAGAAGCTGTGAGTCATTTTCTTCTCATATCTCATTTGACTAAAATGCAATTAGTGTAGACTAAATGCCAAGATTGTAGTGATATATATTTTAACCACGCTTCTCTGGAACCCTTTCATTGGATTAAAGTACTTTACTGAGGTATTGAGAATCCCAGCTCTTAAGAGCTGGAAACATTTATTTTCTGTTCATTGTTGTAGATTATCCAGATAAATTTAGCACTTAATGCTATTCGCTCAGGCAATTGTAATTTACCACTAAATGTGCTGTGCTTTGTTGGAATCAGGAATGGCAAAGGGGGAATAATTATCCCCAAAGTGTGAAGCAGACATTAATCATTATTAAGGGCATTTTTTATTGAGAGGGAGATGGGGAATAGTGTCTTATATAGAATGGATCTTCATGCTTGTTGATTTAACTTGATGAAATTCACATTCCAAAAGAAGACACCACAACCCAGAGAATTATGCTTACACCAGCGCCGTTAGTCTTCTCATGTCCAAATAATATACCCCAGAAACACTAGTCTCATGAGCTCAGAGCACATCTTCAGTCTCAGACAACTTCCTTCATGAAGTTATCTTAGCCAGTGATTTTCATAAAGTATGGCTGAAAAATATCTTATTATGCATTTGACTTTATAGAAAAAAATAACTAATGGAACATAAAACTTTGTATTTCACTAAATTAAATTCTGACCTTTGTCAGCTTAGACATGTTTTACATAGCTGTACCTTATTTCTTTTTATATTAAAAATTTTCCCTAATTTATATTACCTTGTTATGTGTTATATTTCCTCTAAGTGGCCATTTTTTTTAAGAAAGCAGAGGTTTTTGTCTTTTATAATTGAGATTTTATTGGTTGTGTTGAGGATCAGTACACAGACATTTCAATTTGTACACAATTCTTAACATACATACTGAAAATCTAAAAAGCTGTTTATCGTAATTTTTTTTTAAACAGTTATTCCAGTGACTTTCCGGCTTAAAATTTGGAGTCAAATTCTCCCTAAGAGTATGCCAAGTACTAGCATCTTCAGATGTTGATAGGCTGTTACATAAGTCCCACCAATTCACAATTTATCATCATGTGTACTACATACTCAAATTTTCAGTCTTTCACAGGACATTGACAAAATTATTAGGAAAACAGAGCTACCATGACCAAAGATGTTAGAGACTGCAATTCTTTTTTTTTTTTTTAAATTATTGTGGGTACATTATTGTTGTATATCTTTATAGGATACATGTGATGTTTTGATACAGGCATACAAAGTGAATTAATCAAATCAGGGTAATTGGGATATCTATCACCTCAGGCATTTATCATTTCTCTGTATTAGGAACATTCCAATTCCACTCTTTTAGTTATTTGAAAGTATACCATAACTTATTGTTGACTATAATCACTTTGTTATACTGTCAACATTCTATCTAACTATCTAACTATATTTTGGCACCCATTAACCATCCCTACTTTATGCCCCACTCCCCGCTCCCCTTCCCAGCCTCTGGTAACCATCATTCTACTCTCTGTCTTTTTCTCCTTTTTCTGCTGTCTATTTCCTTACAAATGTATTGTACTTCACAGCTTGCAAAGTGCTTTCATATATCATCTCATTAGATGCCTAGAACCATCGAAGGAGATAAATAAGGCAGGTGTTGACATGTTTATTTTTCAGATGAGACAATGGGTATCTGGAATGCCCAATGGCCTGGTCAAGCTGTAGTTGAGCTGAAGAAGAAGTAGGTTCTCGTAACCCAGCACCCTGCCTGCAGATAATACTGGCCCTGGAAGGAAGGGACTTATAGTTCATACCTTCTCTTATATTGTTTCCTTTATTCTCCCCAATAAGCCTGTGAGTCGATAAGTAAAATATTATTGGGCCTATCTGATGGAAGAGAAAACTGAGACACAAAGAGCTGAAGTGAATTGCCTGAAGTCATAAGCTAGAAAGAGGCAAAACTTGGACTTAAACGCAAACTTTTCCAAGTACAAGTGCTGCCTGCCATCCTACTTTTTACTGCTGCTGAAATGACTGGCAAATGAAGAAGTTGTGATGAAGTATAAATATTTTAAGATTTTCTTATTGTTTAATATTTAATAAATATTACTTATACCATAAAATGTTTCTTATGTATGCTTGGCCTTCACACTTAGCAAATAAAGTCTTTTCTTAAGCCCATCACACTATTTTTATAACTGAGCATCATAAAAAACTTTTTCTGAGATAATTCCCTTAATAATTATTTTCTTGAAGGTCACATTAACTTTTGAAATATAATTGCCAAATCCATTTATCATTTCTCCATTCTTGTCCTTCTCTCCTCTTTGCAGCATTTGACACTGTTGAATGCCCCCTTTCTTCTGGAAAACCTTCTTTCCTGTGAAGTGGCTTGATGATTCTGAGTTCTCCATCAACCCTTTGCTGGCTTCTCCTTGCTCTAATCCTTAAAGAGAACTACTTCTCACCAAGGTTCTTTTCTTTTCTTTTTCTTTTTAAATCAAGGACTTTCAAATGAAAGGAATAAGGAAATACCCCATCTTGGATAGTCAGTGGAAACAAATTGAGATTACTTCCATGCAGTATCTATGATTCAGAAGTACGTCTAAAGGTTGTAATATAAAAATTATCACTCTATCACCAAAAACTAAGTCATGACCATGTGGATTTGGACAGCTCAGAACCAAATGCATCACCAGGAAATCCTTCATACTGTAAGCTTAGGCAGCCAATCTACTCTTTTAAGATCCCTTAAAGAATAGACTTGATTCTGGAGGACCCTGATGTATGATTATTACTAAAAGAAATGAAAGGATTCAATGAATCCAAAATCGTCACAAGATTCAAACGGTCTCTCTGGGCCATAGAGTCTTAGTTCAAAAAAGTTGGTGGGAACTGCACATGGCAGGCCTTTTGAGAGTTCTACTGAAGAAGTAAGGTATCAAGCAGTGTTTGGATTTAAATCTGCTGGCATCACCAATTCATTTTACTTGTTCAGCTGGTATAGACAGAAAAACTGATAAAAGTCTGAGGTTTTTCAGGTGATTTATACAGTTACAGATTAGGTTCAAGCAAAACATAATTCTGTGAATCAAGGGAAAAGTTCAATGTTTTACATGCACTGATGTTGAGAGTTTCATTCCAGGGAGATTAAACAGGAAATGTGTATTTAATACTGAATGAAAATCTCAGGAAGAATTTTGTGTCCAATAGCACAGAAAGAACTGTGATTGTCTCTGGAAACTTCTTGCTTCTTTGGAAACAAAAGAGAACTTCTATACCCAAATTTCATCTTTTACACCCAAATTTTATCTTCTACATCCAAGTTTTCATAGTTGCCTTTCTTTTGCCTTCATGGATTTCCCCCAGAAGTACATACTAATAAGGTGTGGATTTTGGCCCTTCCAAATCTCACGTTGAAATTTGATCCCCAGTGTTGGAGGTTGGGTCCAGTGAGAGGCGTTCGGGTCATGGGGGCAGATCCTTCATGAGTGGTACGGTGCTCTCCCCACAATAGTGAGTGAGTTCTGGCTTCGTTAGTTCATAAGAGAGCTGGTTGTTCAAAGGAGCCTGGCACCACCTCCTCCCTCTCTCGCCATGTGATACACCTGCTCCCCCCTCTTGCTTCTTCTCTCACCATGTGACACACCTGTGACATGCCTGTTCCCCCTTCTCCTTCTATATTGATTGGAAGCTCCCTGAAGCCCTCACCAGAAGCAGATCTGGCACCATGCTTACAGAACCATGAGACAAATAAACCTCTTTTCTTTATGAATTTCTCAGCCTCAGGTATTTCCTTTATGTTACCACCCAACTGGGTCCCTTGCCCACTGCCTAGGAAAGGCCAATATACTGAGACAGCAGGAGTTGCAGCAGAGAAAGAGTTTAATAGTGTGAGGTGCCTGGTGAGAAGATGGGAGTAATTTTTCAAATTCGTCTCCCCAAGAATTTTGGGGCTAAGATTTTTAAAGGTGGTTTGGCAATCAAAGGGCTAGGGAATTGGGTCTGCTGATTGGCTGGGGATGAATTCATAGGGTTGGGAAACAGAAATTGTCTTCTTGGCTGAGACATTTCCTGGGTAGGGGCCTCAGAACTTGTTGGATTGGTTCCCACACATGTCCACAGGTCTGCTTGATGTCAGTGGGTCCTCCCAAATGCAGAATCTGGAAGATACCTCAAAGATCAGTCTTAGATTTTACAATGGTGATGCTATCTGAAGAAGCAGTTGGGGAAGTCACAAATCTTGACCTTGTCAAGGAGGATACATGGCACTTAAGCAGTAAGCAGTTAGCAGTAGGGAAGTCAGTGAATGATGGATGGTTAACTTTTGGCTATATGTGTACTTTCATAGAAATCAGACTTTTATCACTATTTTTGGCTTATTGCCTTACATTTTAATATAGTTGGTTTCATTTATAGCAGTGTGAAATGGACTGACACACATACACATCCACAATTTTGGCTATTAGAATTATGTTATCTTTTACTTTTTTCCTGAGCTCCAGATCAACTTAGAATCTTGACCATAATACATACTCACTAATGTTTCTTAAATTTCTGTTTGCTAAATACCTAATTTCTTCAACAACATTTTTTGTGTCTCTACTATGTGTCAGGCAATGTTCTAGGAGCTTGGAATACATCAGTTACCCAACAAAGTTACCACCATATGAACCTTACTATTTATTTATTTTTATTCTTTTTTTTTTTTGAGACAAAGTCTCATTCTGTTGCCCTGGCTAGAGTGCCATGGCGTCAGCCTCGCTCACAGCAACCTCAAACTCCTGGGCTCAAGTGATCCTTCTGCCTCAGCCTCCCGAGTAGCTGGGACTGCAGACATGCACCACCATGCCCGGCTAATTTTTATATATATATATTTTTAGTTGTCCAGATCATTTCTTTCTATTTTTTAGTAGAGACAGGATCTCGCTCTTGCTCAGGCTTGTCTTAAACTCCTGACCTTGAGCAATCCACCTGCCTCAGCCTCCCAGAGTGGTAGGATTACAGGCGTGAGCCACCGCACCCGGCCTATTTATTTATTTTTGATTGACAAATAAAAATTGCTTGTATATATCATGTATATCATGGTTTTGAAATATGTGTACATTGTGAAATGGCTACATTGAGCTAGTTAACACACATGTTACCTCATATACTTACAAGGGCTGTCCAGAAAGAATCCAGCCATTGTTAATATCATGAGAATGGTTACATTGCTGGATACTTTCCAGACAGCCCCCTTTTGTTTTTTTTTATTACATTGCTGGATACTTTCCAGACAGTCCTCTTTCGTTTTTGGTGTAAACACTTAAAATCTCTTTTTTCAATTTTTAAGAATACACTGTTACTAAATATAGGCACCATATCATATAATAGACCTCTTGAACTGAATCCTTCTATCTAACTGAAACTTTGTATATTCAGCACCATCTCCTCCCCCACTCCAACTCTTCCCACCAACCCCTGGTAACCACCATTTTACTCTCTACTTCTATGAGTTCAACTTTTTTAGATTCCACATATAAGTGAGATCATGCAGTATTTGTCTTTATGTGCTTGGCATATTTCACTTAACATAATGTCCTCTAGGTTCATTCATGTTGCAAATGACAGAATTTCCTTCTTTTTTAAGGCTAAATAGTAATCTACTATGTATATATACACCACATTTTCTTTATTCATTCATCTGCTGATGAACACTTGGGTTGAGTCCACATCTTGGCTATTATGAATAGTGCCACAATGAACACATAAAGGAACACAGATATTTCTTCAACACGCTCATTTCAATTGCTTTGGATATATGCCCAGAAGTGGGATTTTTGGACCTTACTTTTCAGTGGCAGAAGACAGACAGGAAACCATAAACATAAAAAATGTAAAAATTAGATTTTATGAGACAAACACTATGAAAAAGAGAGAAAAAGAGCAGGCTAAACAGGGTTAAGAATGCTCTTAGCAGACATGGTGATGGGAGTGGAGCTCTTTTCTATAAGGTGGCCTTGGTTGGCTTTGTTGTGAAAGTCTTAAAGGATATGAGGGAGTTAGACCTGCAGATATCCCAGGGAAAAGCATTTTAGGCAGAGGAATAGCCATTGAATAGACCTTAAGGCACAAGTGTACCTGGGGTATTCAAGGAATAGTGGTAGGGGAGAATCAGAGAGGAAATGAGAGGTCCGATTATGGAGAGTCTTGTCAACCATTGTAAGGACGTTGGCTTTTACACTCTGTAAAATGTGGAGTTTTTGGTGAGTTTTGAGCCCTGGAATGACATGATGTATTTTATGTGTTTAAAGGATCATTCTGCTTACTGTACTATAGGGTGGTAAGAGTAGAACTAGAGAGAGCAATTATAAAGCTAATGTAGTAATCTAGGCCAGGTGTAATAGTGATTTGGACCAGAGTGGTAGTAGTAGAATTGAAGAGAGATGGGCAGGTTCTAGGTATATTTTGAAGATAGAGCCATTCAATTTCCCATTGTAGTAGATTTAGTTAGCATGAGCAACTAGAAGGATGGAGTTGCCATTAACTGAGATTG
Source organism: Indri indri (assembly GCA_004363605.1). Classification (NCBI taxonomy): domain Eukaryota; kingdom Metazoa; phylum Chordata; class Mammalia; order Primates; family Indriidae; genus Indri; species Indri indri. The sequence goes on along the minus strand of RJWJ010024546.1, from coordinate 13,193 downwards.
GGAAGGCTGCAGGTGAAACAGGTTTGAGGGGGAAGATCAGATGATCAGATCTGGACATGTTAAATTTGAAGCAACTATTTCTCTCTCCTCTAGCCCTACAGCATCATTTGTTTTTCTTAAAGAACATATATCATACTTTATTATTTAATATTTATTTACACATGTGTCATAGCTCCCTTTCTAGAATATATGCTCTGCAAGGGTAAAGATCAGGCATAATCCATCTTTGCATCCACTTAGCACCTAGGACACTTCTCTGTATTTTGGAAGTGCTCAGAAGATACACACTGAATTGAATTATTGGTTCCTTTTATTGCATTTTTGGCTTTAAAATAGAAGTTATTGACCTAAAAATTGCTCTTTCACTTTATCTTCTTAGTTGTTCATTTACTACCAGAGAAAATAAGATAATAAGAATAATACAAAAACACTAAAAAATGCCTTGGATGAAATAAATGCAATCCCTCTTTACCATGTCTACCGCAGTAAAACAGAAGGGTCACCTCTAATTCAAGTTGACCGGGTGATTTCCAAACTGAAATGTCTTTTCAATCATTATATATAAGAGTTATATTGATAGAGTTTTTGGACAAGAACCCAGAAGCACAGACAACAAAAGCAAAAATAGACAAATGGGATTTGATCAAACTAAAAAGCTTCTGCACAGGAAAGGAAACAATCAACAAAATGAAAAGAGAACCTACAGAGTGAGAGAAAATATTTGCAAACTTTACATCTGACAAGGAGTTATCCAGAATGTATAAGGAACTGAGCTTAATAGCAAACAAACACAGAAACAAACAAACAATCCAGTTTAAAAATGGGAAAAAGACCTGAATAGACATACAACAGGTAGCAGGTATATGAACAGATGCACAACATCACTAATCATTAGGTATAGGCAAGCCAAAAACCACAATTGAGGTATCACCTTACCCCAGTTAGAATGGCTATTATCAAAAGGACAAAGGATAACAAATGCTGGTGAGGATGTAGAAAAGGGGAACTCTTATACACTGTTGTTGGGAATGCAAATTAGTGCAGCAACTGTGGAAAACAGTATGAAGTTTCCTCAAAAATTTAAAAACTGAACTACCCTATGATCCAGCAATCCCACTACTGAGTGTGTACCCAAAAGAAATAAAATCAATATGTTAAAGAGATATCTGTACTCCCATGTTTATTGCAACACTGTTCACAATAGCCAAGATATGGAATCAACCCAAGTGTCCATCAACAGATGAATGGATAAAGAGAATGTAGTATATATAGCCAATGGAATACTATTCAGCCATAAAAGAGATGTAAATCCTGTCATTTGAGGCAACATTGATGAACCTGGAGGACATTGTGTTAACTGAAGTGAACTAGACATAGAAAGACAAATACTGCATGATATCGCTCATGTGAATCTTAAAAAGCTGGTCTCATAAAAGTAGAGAGTAGAATAGCAGTTACCAGAGGCTGGGAAAGGGAGTGGGGAGAGGGGATGGGGAGAAAGTAGTTAATGGGTTGCAGGGTCACGGTTAGATAGGAGGAATAAGTTTTGGTGTGCAATTGTGCAGAAGGGTGATTATAGCTAACAATATTGTACAGTATATTTCAAAATAGCTAGAAGAAAGGATATTAAATGTTCTCAGGACAAAGGAACAATGAATGTTTGAGATGGTAGAAATGCTAACTATCCTGACTTAATCATTGTACAATATACATGTATCAAAACATCCCACTGTACCTCATAAATATGTACGATTATTATGTGTCAACTAAAAAAAAGTTATACTGGTAGAAAAACAGTTATCTTTGCTGTTCTCAATGAGTTAATATAAATATCAACTATTCTCTCTTCCCCTTTTTCTCCTTATTGATTTCATCTCTTTTTGCTGTCAATTTAGTAGAGCAAATCAATGAAAAATAGTTGCTTCAATATTATTTGCAACGATATCATAAATAAAGATTGTTGAAATACATTTAAAATAAATATTTAAAAATCAAAGTCAGGTTAGTCAATATTTTAACAAAATTAAGCTATGCCAATTCTGTCATCTTGCATTTACAGATTCAAGCTGGGAATTCCAGGATGTGAGCCCGGCAATAATGAGCAAACCCAACACATCTCAAGAGCTTTTCTTGTAATGACATATGCCAGTTTGACATACCAAAACGATCTTTTTGTTCACAGATCACTGACAGAGTCATGCTAACAAAATTTTCTATCTTAGCTGACTTTTAAAAGGGAACAATATCCTCTCATGCAAGCAGTATATGAGTGTTGGTATCTCTACATCATTTATTTTCAAACCAAAAGTAGTTTTGTTGTCCATTTTTACCAAAAGCCCAGGCTAGTGAAGTAAATTGTGACTGCACATACTTTACATTCAGCACATATTTACTGAGTGCTCATTGTATTCTGGGTACTATCTTGGTGCTTTCTCACATTTTAACTCATTTGCTTCTCACAGTAATCTGGGAGGTGGTCATTGCTATTCCCATTTTTTTTTTTTGGATGGGGAAATTACAGTCTAGATAGGTTAAGGGACACAACAAGTAAATGGGATCATTGGCTCCATAAATGGGAGTATCTGTATTACATTCACTGCTAGAATTCCAGGAGTTAGCACAGAGGTACTAGTATCTCAGTAAATACGGGTTTGATGAATGAATAAGAGTAAGTGAGGGTAAAAGCTGAATTCAAACACAGCTCTTTTAATGCCCAAGCCTGTTTTTACCCCACTATATTAGGCTGTATATTACATTCATTCTTTATGTTAGCAATGTTAAAGCTTTTCCATGTCACCTTAAAATTCTAACCAGAAAAAGTTTTTAGATGGTTTTTCTCATAAAGCTAATAAATGGTTGTTGTAAATATCTGACAGCTCAAAATAGTGTGATGTAAAAAATTCTCTGTGCCCCATATCCGAGGAAGCCACTAATAAGTAGATGTGTTTCCTTCCGGGTAGCCTAAATGCATGCGTGGTATATGTATATTTACCTATGCGTACTAGCCAGAGTTCTTCAAAGAAACAGAACAGGAGGATGTCAAGTTTTAAAATTCCTAGTATTTTGACTGGAATCACATTGATTTAATAGAATCATTTAGTTAGAAATGACATCTATTCAATATTGAATCTCCCCATTCATGTATGTTTCATTTATTCTAGTCTTCTTTCATGCCCTGTAGTAGAGTTTAAACCCTTCCTCATATAGCCGCTAGGATTTATCTTAAGAAGTTTGTTAACTTGCTTTTATTTTTGGTTGTTACTTTTACTGGCTTTTCTTATTATTTCTATGGGTTTCCCTTGAGTTTTTCAAGTACGCACTAATAGCATCTATAAATAATGGAAAATTTTCCTCTTCTTTCCAAACATTTACATATCTTATTTCGTTTCCTTATTTAAATGCTTGGCTCACTCTTGCAGATACTTTTAGTCACCATGCCCGTATTTGACATACTCGCTTCGTTCCTGACACGCATAGGATTGCTTCTAATATGACCTTGCTATGAAAAATATTATTGGCTTTGGGCTTATACACATATTATTATATCACATTAAGAAATTATCTTTTTCTATTTTGATAAGATTTAAAAATTTTAATTTAGGAAAGGATATTGAATTTTGTTACATGTCTTCTGAGTATTATTTTGTGTCATTTGACCAATTAATAAGGCATACTATTTTAATAAATTCCCTGAGGTCAAACTATTATGACACCATGGAGATGAATCTAAATGTGTTGTGGTGTATTATTAATGTACTACTGATTTATAGCAGCAGTACTGTAAGTATAATATACTGTAAGCAGTGCTATATAGTGTAAATATTAATTTATAGCTTGTTTTTGACTCAGCAAAGTTTTGGTGATCTTTTTCATTTAAAAATATTAATCTAGACCTTTTTTGACTTCTACATAGAATTTCATAAATAAATCACAGTTCGTATAATAATTCCTTTGTTGAAGAATATTCATATTCCCCATTTTTTTAGCAATTACTATTGCTGCTATTTCTAACAATGCTGAAATAAAATTCTTATACATATCTTCTAGTGAACATGCAGTGTTTCATGGGTGCAGAAGTAGAATTTCAGAGTCATAAATTATGTGCATTTAAGTAGATGTTGCCAACTTGACCTATTAAGCAGCTATAAAAATTCACACTGCCATTAGTAATGACTGTGAAATTCATTCTTTACACCCATACCAACAGCTGACATAATCAAACTACTTTACATATTGTTATTCTCTGTCAAAAAACATTAAAAACCATACTTAATGGGGTTTAAATTCTCATTTTTCCTTTTTGCTAGTGAGATTTCACTTTTGTGAATTTCCTGTTCATATCCTTTGCCTATTTTTCTATTGTCTTTTTCGTATCAATTTGAGTTCTTTATAATTTCTGTATTTTTGTCCCTTGCCAACTACACATTTTGCAAATATTTTTCCCCATTTTTTTTCCCTTTTAACTTTGTTTATATTTTTTGTTGTATATTCTTTAGAATTTTGTGTAATCAAACTTACCAGTCTTTCATTTTATAGCTTTTTTCCCCCTATATAATATTAAAGGTCTTCTCTACTCTCAAGGTAATAAATCTATTCTACTTTATGTGGCATCTTTTCTTACTATTGATTTCTAATACAGTAAGTATCAACAGATACAACAGATGGAAACAAAAGCTCTTTGGGATCCTAAGTATAAAGGGGTCCTGTTGGGGAGAGGACAATCTGCCAGGACAGATGGCTCTGAGACCCCTTTGACAGACCCCAACCTGAAAGCGGAGGGTAAGCGAACTGTTGATGAGGTCTATGCAGGTCCCTACCCCTGCCTAGAGGCGTATGGACAGAGATAGGAGTGGCTCTTCCAGGGGCAGATGGAAGATACCTAGAAAGTCATCTTTCCCCTAGTTACAGCCTTCTCCTTCCTTCCTCCACCTTCCTGATGAAGAAAATAGGGATTTATTTCTCAACCATTTAAAAAACTCTATGAACCAGGCCCTTTAGGCTAAGTTGTTGACATATTAAAGGAAGAAATGAAAGTCTTCGTAAAATCTTAAAATAGATAGATTGGCTAGCAAAACTATTTTTTCTGCTATGTAACCCTGTTTTGCACATCAGTAGCTAAAAAGGAAGTTGATCTTTTTCTTTCTATTTCTTCTATGACTGTTCCTAATCCTCCCTGGGTCCCTAGGCAGTATGAAGAAAAAATTAAAATATTTATGTATTAATTTATTTAAAATATCAATAATAAAACTATTACATGTTAACATAAATACTGTTTTTTTGAAAAACTTTCAAAACAAAATAATTAGTGAGAAGAGTGGGACTGTTTTTTAATTTTACTTTAATTTCTGGCTTGATAAAAGACAGATTCATATATCTGCTTCTGCGTTCAGTCTATTGTGACATTATTCATACCTCTACTGATGATCTTGGAGCATGAGGTGACTTTGAGAATGGCAGGCATGTGTCGTAGAACAACAAGACAGTACCATACTAGGTGCAGGTGATGACCTCCCACTTCTTTAACAAGTTTAAGACTATGTGTTACTCATGGTGAAATCCAGTCACAACTGATGTACCCTTACAGTTTCCGGCATTGGTCATAGGTCTGACGAGAGGCATGGAATGACTATGACCAGTTGAGACTAACTTCCCAGGGTATATGGATGATAAGTCTACCCTATTGTCTGTTCTAGGAAGTCAGTAAACTACATCAGCGAGGTAAATCAAAGATTAATACTCTGTTTCTCCTCACTTTTAGGAGATAGATTGTAGGCTCAGGGATACATATTTTTAATAGTCTTCTATAAAAGAATTGTATGACCCAAAGGAATCTTGCTGGAGAACATTACTTTTATTCTCATGGAATGGTCAAATTGGGAACCTCATTAGCTAGGAATTGAAATGTCCTTGTAACGTGTCTTAGTTTGGGTTCCCCTAGAAGCTGACTTAGTGACAAGGACTCAAGTGTAAGTAGTTTATTTGGGAAGTGTAGGGATCACCTTTAGGGGAATGGGGCAAGTTGGACAGGGAAAGAAAGCAACTGATAAAAGGCGTGTTACCAAGCCAATCGCCACAGAAGATGCTGGACCTGGGAGAGATACAGAGTCCCTGCCTTTAGTTCATCCCACCCAACCCCTCACTTGGCAGGAGGGAACTAGAGATACCTCAGCTAACATCAACTGCCAGCACTAATTGGTTGAAGGCTGTTCCAGGCACTTGGGGGAGGGAGTGCAATTTGGAGGACAGCTCTCAGACAGAGAGGCGCAGGTACTCATACTGAAGTGCTGAGGCCCCAGGGATAGGAACAGAGGTCCTGCCAGCTTCTGTAACATTGTATACATTCAGAGGGGATTATTTATGTGACCATCCAGTACTGCCTGCCTTTCTGTATACCATTGAAAGTAGAAAATCAGGCAGGAATGAATAGATGGATTATATCTTATTAGAGAATTGTTTAAGAGGCTTACACAATTTTTAAGCTAAAAGGGACCTTAGAGGGTAACTAGTTTGTTTTCTTCATTTTACTAACGAAAAACTGAGGCCCCGAAGAGCCCATGGTTACAGAGCACTTGGGTGCAAAATCAAGGCAAACATCCATATTTTCTGACTTGTGTTGCATAGAGTTGCCATCAAGGATGGGGAAGGGGAGGCTTTTGTTCCCTCCTAATCTGCAGTTAACCTCTTCCTCTCTTCTGTGATATGGGCAATTGATTTAAATTTTTTTTTTTTTTTTTGCAAATACAGCTTCAAGTCCCCTCTTTCTCTACCTCTGGCCACATGGACACTCCTATGCCCTTCCCTTCCTCCTACACATTAATGGAAAGTCCAGAACCTCCCTTGGTCTAGGACTCCAGAAATTTTTACCACTTTGATTGAGAAGAAAATATGAAGTGGCTTAGTTTAAACAGAATAAACAGAAATAGCTCCTCTGAAGTTATTTAAACATTAAACTGAATTTGAGAACCCTTCTGAGATAAGTTTCAAGGTAAAAAGGCAAAATTAGTTTACACCAGAATAGGAATTTATTGTGTTGAGTTGATTGTGTAGTTAGCAGCCATCTTAATATGTCAAATTGTGATGATGGGTCCTTGGGTTCAAAAGGCTCAAAATACTTTATTCCATATAGGCATGGTTTTTTCCATGTAAGATGAAACAAATCAGTCTGGTAGCTTTTCTTGTTTTAGGCTACAAAGTGATGATAATATCTTTCTTTTGGACAGGATTTGCTCATCAAAAATGCTACTTACATTTGTCTTTGAATTGAGTCCTTGTCAGATGGGTCAGGTGGATAGATAGTATTTCCCCATTTCAGAGACAGAGAGAGAAAATGAGGGCCAGAAGGCATCTGGCCCAGCGCCGGGAGCTGGGACAGCAGCCAGGGCTCCACTGACAATAGGGCTCCTTAAGTGCCATTTAGTTGGCCTTTAACTCAATTAGTTCCAGAAATGTTGTTTTTGTGCATGCATTTATGTCCTTGATCTCATTCAGTGGAAGTTGTGGTTCTGTCCAAGATGTCTTGTTGCTCACTCAAGGCAAGGGCATGGATCAGTTCACCTTTTGAGCCTTCTTTCCATTATTTATTCTATTCATCTATACATATTAAAGAAGCCATGTGGCTGTGGAATCCCATGGACCTGGCTTCTATTGCCAGATCTACTAATTACTCTATGAGTGGCCTTGCAAGTCACTTAATGTGCCTTACACTTGGCTTCTTCATCTATTAAATGGTGTTGCTGTAAGAATGACATATAAGTGATGCAAACAACTTAGTATAATGCATGAGTACCAACTATGGCCAATCCTGTCAGTTCTATCTTCAGAATATTGTGTATTTAGCAGTCACCACTTTTCACTTACCATCTCAGTGGAAGCCACCATTGGTCCCCATGTATTATGGTGATGGCTCTGTCGAAACTCTATTCCCTCCCATTCCCTCTTCTACTCTGTTTTCAACACAAAGGCCAGAGTGAGTTTTTAAAAATGCAATTGGGTTATAAAGAAACCATACTAAAGCCCTCCAATGGCTCCCCCTCTTACCCAAGTCCGAAGTCCTTACTTTTGCCTACAGAATCCTACAAGATCTGGCCCAGAGCCATCTCTGCAACATCTTCTCTTCCCACCCGCCTCTTGCTCTCTCTGCTGCAGCTACTTTACCCTCCTTGCCATTGCTCAAGTTGAGCATGTTCCTACCTCAGCCTCTTTACACTAAATGTTGTTTGTTCCTGGAAAAAATTTCCCTCGGATTTGCTATTTAGCTCCCTCCCTCACTTCCTTTGGGTTTCTGCTCAAATATTACCTTATATATCACCTTCCAAACCTCCTATATGTTAATGTTTGATGAATATATTAATTTAATATTAATCCTAACAATAGATGCTCAAGATAGTAAATTATAATAAAACTCATAACTTTTATTGAAGTCTTGCTATGGGGCTGTGAATTTTGCTTTCCCTTGCTGGTGGCAATCCATCTTTGTGTTGTACCTTGTCACCTACACTAGATCTTAGCTCAGATGATGCCTCCTTGATTAGTCAAGCCAGAAGTGATTCTTCACTCCTCCGTATTCCCTCAGTGATCAATTTGTTTCATTCTCTTTTCACTTGTGTTGTAGAATTTTTAAAAGTATCTTCTCAACTATAATAAGACATTTGTCAGTAGAGACCATGTCTAGTGCATCTTTATATAAAACACAATGTGTAGAACAGTCTCTTGTAATCCACATCAGATATTTAGGAAAAGTTACATATGCTTTTTTAAGTTTTGTAAGTAAATTCACATTGATGGGTAGGTGTTATTTGGGATCATAGATTTTGGAACTCAAAATCTCACAGTATTTTAAGACAAAATAAAGTAGAAGAAAAAAATGGAAATATTAAACTATGCAAGTCAATTAAATGCATCATTGAAAGCCTATATGAATGTAAGGTTAAATTGTGTAGAGTTATCTCCAGGCTATAGCTGGAGTGAGAAACCTGATGTATTTGCAAAGAGTTCTGGTAAGAAGTGGTCATTTCTTCTAAATTTTTTTATGGTGATCTTATATTTTTTACTTGTCTTTTCTGTGCTTCTGTTTTACCTTGTCATTGGAAAAACTAATATTTTTCCTAATTTAGAGAGAAAAATACTTCTGGGTATTGCAGTTTCTTTATCAGCTATCAGAGTGACTTTATATTGAGGTAATTTATTGTGGTCTTGGTATTAATACTTTCACCTTAATTGTCTGATGTGTAAGAGATGGTTTGCCTTGGGCTTTTGAAAATGATCATCATCATGATTAAATAGGGAATTGAGGCAGACTTAGAGGAAAAGCCTGATTGTGTAGCTCAGTTTGTAAGACTGACAATATTCTGAATAGCCAAATCCTTAATGAAGATTTCTACTTATTTTGATGGAGATTTTCAGTTTTATAAAGCCCCCATTAGCTAATACATACTCTAGAGAGAGGGCACACATAAGCCCCTCAGCTGCATAGTTTAACTATGATATTCATGACTTGACACTTTAAAAAGTTTAACTGAAACTTTTAAAGTGAAAAGTAAGGACTCAAGGAAATAAAATACAAAGATAGAAAATGGGAGTGAAGAGGAAGAAAATGAAAAATGCCACCGCTTCTGCTTTCCCATGTGGCGAGATACTTACGCAATGGCAACTGCGGTTGGCTTTTCTTATTGGATGTGGAGAGAGCTTCACAGCCTTTGTGTCTGCATTTGCAGTTGGTAGCCTGCCCTAATGTGGACTCTGTCTCAAGACCCTTGGACTTTCCCCGCATTTGCTCCTCAGAGGCTTCCTCAGGGATTACGCAGGGCTGGTGAGACCAGAGCTACAGGGAAAGAGTAGTCCACTGTGTTTCTGAGACTGTTTCATTCTTTAACAATTAAGAATCCAAAGGAAAACTTTCAGCAGCTCACGCTTTTTTAAAAACGTACTTTATTATTAATGTTTTGTTTTCTATTTATACTGTTTATTTTTAAATAATTATAGATTCACGGGAAATATATTGCAAATATATTATATAGAGGTCCCATGTGAACTTCACCCAATTTCCCCCAATGGTATCATCATAAATAACTATAGTTCAATATCGAAACCAGGAAATTGCCATTGGTACAACTCGTTGACCTTATTCAGATTTTACCTGTTTTTATGTGCGCGCCTGTGTGAGTGTGTCTAGTTCTATGCAGTTTTATCTCATGTATAGTGCAGATCCGGGTCACTACCACCACAATCAAGAATCTACCCCATCACAGCACATCATTCCCATGCTTAAGAAACCTCGAATAGCTCCTATTTCACTCATAAGGGCCTCAAACTCTTACCATGGCTATAGGAACCACCCCACTGGGACCCTGCCCATTTGTTCCACTCCATCTCTTACCAACCCCACCCACCTTGCTCCACTCTATTTGCGGTGGTCTCCATCTGACTTTGAACATGCCTAATCAAGCCTTTTTCTACCTCAGGGAGTTTGCACTTTCTGTTCCTGATGCCTGGAATTCTGGAGTCAGATCCTTCAATAGCTGGTTCTTTTTCCTCATTAAGCCTCAACTCAAATTTTATCTTTTCAGAGAGACTCTCTTTGTACACATAATGTAAAAAAACAAACTCCTCCCCCAGAAAAACCCCCTCCATGTAATAAATAAAACCACAAAACACCTAGTTAAACTTGAATTTTGGATAAACAACAAATACTGGTTTAGTATAAGTATGTCCCATGTAATATTTGGGACATACACTAAAAATCATTGTTTATCTGAAATTCAAATTTAAGTGGGTGTCCTTTATTTTATTTGGCAGCCCTTCCTCCATAGCCAGTGTTATGGTACCCTCTTTTATTGTTTCCATGGGACTTCTCATTATTAGAAATTCTGTTTATTGTCTAACTCCCCCCACACTGGCCCCAAGATAAGCTCCATGTGGGTGGGACCCTGCTGTCTTGTTCACAGCTGCATCCCCGCAGCCTACCATAGTGCCTGGCACATAGTAGGTGCTCAATAAATATTTGTTCTAAAATCCCCAAAACTTAGGTTGGTAACACCTTCAGGGCATACTGCTAGCCAGACAAGACTATAATCAAACAGTGTAGTGCCAAAGCTTAGAGAACTCTCCCATGTTTTCCACATTTAGGGGTGCAATGGAGGAAGGAAGGGGTACTTTATCGCTGGCCTTTCAGAAGGCTCTCTTGGTAGAATCAGAAGACCCCGGATGAGTAGATTTTTGGAAGAAGCAAAGTACAAATGAGCTAAAAATCCTTTTCATTTGCCTTGCAACGAAGCAAATGGAATAAGCAAAGAAAAATACACTTGAAAGAAAAGAACAAGATTCTCTGCCTACCAAACGGGGTCTGAGGCAGTGCACATTCCGCCCATCTTCGTCCACAGTAAACTCCCTGAAACTTAAGGGCTGGCTTTATTGTCAGACTCTGGAAGCTGCTAGATCCTGATAATAAGAGTAGTCACCAAGGTAGATGCAAATAAAGAGCTGGGAGGGGTGGATGAGGATGAAGTCAAGACAGAAGAAATCAAACTCTTGGACCCAGGGCGCACAACGGGGCGGAGGCAGTTGTGTTCATCATTAGAACTCAGTCCGGGTTCACCGCTCGGTGTGGACGCTCAGTGGGGACCCACTGAGGGCGCAAAGTCTCCAGCCTAGCTCACTTCGTCGGACTCAGACGATCGCCAGCTCGTCCGGCGGCCGGCCCAGAGCGAGCTGCGTGGGCAACTGTGGCCGGATCCCAGGGAGCAAGCTGGCTCCGGGCCCTACCCAGCTCCACCCGGCTCTCGCCGGCGCTCCCGCCTAGGAGCTGGATGGAGGATGAGCCCCGGGCTCTCCGACCGGGCTGCTAGTCCCCGGAGTCTTCAGCCGAACGCGCCAGGTTGTGTGCGCCGCGTGTGCGCCCAGTTTGGAGGCAGCCACCCCCGCCGCTGACAGGTGCTGCCCTGAGGGCGCCGGGTGCGGTCCCTGGCGCAGCTGGACGCGCACGCCCGGGTGCGTGCAGCTTCCTGAGCTCGGAGCCAGCAAGGAGAGGGAGCCAGGGCGCGGCCTGGGGAACTCCAGTGGACTGGAGTCGCGTAGCTTGGGGCTAGAAACTTTGCAGGCGCAGCGGCTGGGATTCGGTGACAGCGCCAGCTCACCCCAGCAGGTGCCGGAGGAAGAGGCGGCGCCGGAGTCCCGAGGCCGGAGAGCCTCGGCGACCGCGGCGGCATCTTTCCGGAGAGCTGGCCTGAAGCCGCTGGGCACTCCCGGGTTCTGCTGCTGCGCCCGCCGCCGCCGTCGCCACCACCGCGGGGCTCCGGGAGGAGGCGCAGCCGGAGAGGGCGGAGGAGAAGCAGGAGGAGGAGGAGGAGGAGGGGAGAGGAGCAGGGGGTGGAGGATGGAGCCCCGGGCTGGCGCGACGGGCCAGCCGGATCCTGCGCCGGCGTCCTCCTCCTTCCAGGCCCGGCTCTGGAGGAACCTGCAGCTGGGGGTGGGCAAGAGCAAGGGCGGCGGGGGCGGGCGCGCGGGGGGTCCGGAGCGCCGCACTGCGGACACCCAGTCGGCCTCCCCGCCGCCCCCGGGGGGCACGCGGGACGCCCTGGCCGGCGTGGGTGGAGCAGGCAGCAGGTGGATCGGCTTCAAGAAGCGGAAGCAGGTGCTGGACCGAGTCTTCTCGTCCTCCCAGCCCAACCTGTGCTGCTCTTCGCCGGAGCCCCTCGAGTCCGGCGACGCCAGCAGAGCAGAGCAGGGGTCCACGCTGCGCCGCCGGATCCGGGAGCATTTGCTCCCCGCCGGAAAGGGGCTCTCAACAGCCGCGGGAGCAGCCGGAGTGACGCCTCCTGGCGGACGCTCTCCAGACTCGGCTCCCTCTTCTTCCTCCGCCTCATCCTCCCTGTCCTCCTCGCCCCAGCCACCACCGAGGGTGGACCGTGCCCGAGATGAGGGTGCACGGCATAGGGGCCCTGGGGCGCACTTGTGCCATCAGAAGAGCTCCTCTCTGCCGGGAACTGCCTGCCTGGAACAGCTCCTGGAGCCACCACCCCCTCCCGCAGAGCCAGCGCGAAGCCCCGCGGAGCCCCGATCCTCGGAGAAGGGTGAGGAGCGCGACGGCAGCCAGGTGAGTGCCAGGTGGGCGCGGCCAGAGACCAGGTGCGCGGGGCCACGCCTCCAGCTTCAGGCGATCTCCACCCTGATTGTGTGTGTGTGTGTGTGTGTGTGTG
>RJWJ010024545.1:0-24744 GCA_004363605.1 Indri indri | reverse complement strand
GGCATGCGCCACCATGCCCGGCTAATTTTTTCTATATATATATATTTTTAGCTGTCCAATTAATTTCTTTCTATTTTTGGTAGAGACGGGGTCTCGCTCTTGCTCAGGCTGGTCTCGAACTCCTGAGCTCAGGACTATCCGCCCGCCTCGGCCTCCTAGAGTGCTAGGATTACAGGCGTGAGCCACCGCGCCCGGCCTGTTTTGGCATCTTATAGACATGACATGAGGGTGCTTTCTCGGGGCCTGAGTGAGGCTGTGTCAACTGGCTGGGGTTGAGTCTTCTGGGTGAACTTACCAATCAATGAAAAGAATAGAGGTGATAGAACTGGCTGGATCAGGTTGTTGACTAGGCCTTGCATGGCCACAAAGTGATTCTGAGTCAAAAAAATGGACAGAATCTGACAGTTTAAAAACAAGATCCATCAATTAAATAGAGATAAACCAGTGGGGCCATTTGGCCCCGTGTTCAGCAAAACCGGTCAACTGACTAAAATGTTCTCATTTCAACCAATTTTTGTGAGATGCAGCAAGCGGCAACAGCATCTGAGAGTCAGGGGACCCAAATGTGTTCACATTGAAAGCTGGATATACACTGGCATTTAGGGTAAGGGATAAATAACTGTGCATTTGGAAGGATAAAGCAGTACACAAGGTTACATATATGATAGCATGAGTACATGTGTCAGGAACTTTGACATCATTGGCAAAGTTGTGTAGTGAATTAGGGCTTTCTCTGTATATGGAATCATGAAGAGACCTTAGAGTTCATGTGGAAACTGAGGCTTGGGCAGTTTTAAATGACTTGTCCAAGGTCACATAGCAAGTAAATGATTGAGACACATTTAGATACTATATTAATTTTCTTGGGATGCCATAACAAAATACCGCAGACTGGGTGACTTAAACAAGAGAAATTTATTTTCTCACAGTTCTGGAGGCTAGAACTCCAAGATCAAGGTGTCAGCAGGGTTGGACCAAGGTGTCAGCAGGGTTGGTTCCTTCTGAGGCCTCTCTCCTTGGCTTGTGGATGGCTGTCGCCTCCCTCTGTCTTCACATGGTCTTCCCTCTGTCTGTGTCCTAATCTCTTCCTGTAAGGAAACCAGTCATATTGGATTAGGGACCATCCATATGATATTTAACTTAATCACCTTCTTTTTTTTTTTTTTTTCTTTTCTTTTTTGAGACAGAGTCTCGCTTTTGTTGCCCAGGCTAGAGTGAGTGCCATGGCGTCAGCCTAGCTCACAGCAACCTCAAACACTTGGGCTCAAGTGATCCTCCTGCCTCAGCCTCCCGAGTAGCTGGGACTACAGGCATGCGCCACCATGCCTGGCTAATTTTTTCTATACATTTTTTAGTTGTCCAATTAATTTCTTTCTATTTTTAGTAGAGACGGGGTCTCACTCTTGCTCAGGCTGGTCTCGAACTCCTGAGCTCAAACGATCCGCCCGTCTCGGCCTCCCAGAGTGCTAGGATTACAGGCGTGAGCCACTGTGCCCGGCCTTAACTTAATCACCTCTTAACAGGCCCTGTCTCCAAATACAGTCACATTCGGAGATACCAGGGGTTAGGACTTCCAGGGGTTAGGACTTCAGCATATAAATTTTGAAGAGACACTATTCAGCCCATCACAGCCACCATGCCTGGACCCCCCCATCCAGTGCCATTGTGCCCACGTCAGATTAAATGATCTGGTAGATATTATTCTGGAGTCAGTTCAATTTTGTTTTGTTTCTTAGGGATGGAGAAGTTGTTTAGAGCCCACATGAAATTGAAAAATGTTCCCTAGAGGCAAGGCCCAATGGGAAACTGAGTGAGCACTGGCTGAGGAATCCAGGATTAGGCCAATCACCAAGCACCGAGCAAAGGAAGTTTCTAACTACAATCTTTGGACTGGAAGGAACCCAGTCAGGTTAACTTGACCATCTCAGAAGGATGAGAATTTTCCCGGTATATGCAGAGAACACAGGTGTCTGACAGCTCTCGTGGCTGACAAGTTCTTCTTATGTACAATCAGCTTTCCTCGTGCTACACTCAACTGCTGTCCCTTGCTCCAGTCCTCAGAGTTGGGTAGTAAGATAAACCTCATCCAATAAGAGGTTTTCTTCCTTGAAGCTTGAAGGCTCCACAAATCTTAAGGAAAACTTCTTATTCAAGACAGCCTCTTTCTCCCCTCATCTGAGGCTGGAGGTGGGGAAGTTAGAGGTGAAAGAGCAGCCTTTACCCTTTTGTCCTTGCCCTGAGACCTGCAGCCCCCGCTCCAGGCCCTGGCTAGCTCTAGGAAATGAATTAAGGTGAGTGGATACGTGATGTGGTACAGAAATAGGGAGAAATCACAGATGGACTCCAGTGGGATTATGGAGCACAGTGTATGTGCCAAAAAGTGGCCACGACCAGGAAGGAGGGCCCATCTTATTATGATGGTTAGTGCCCGTGTTCTCTGCCACAGAAAGCAAGCTTAGATTCTGGGGTTTGGAGGGAGAAATTCCAAAAATATCCAGCTGAAACACAAAGAGAGCCAGATTTAGCATGGTGCTAGGAAGGGTCCTGGTTGGGGGATCAGAACACCTGGGCTTTGGCCTCTACCTGGCCTCAGTTTACCTTACTTCATAATGAAGCGGTTTGATTACGTTATCACTAAGATCCTTCCAGCTCTGAGACTCTAAGCAAGAAATGGAGGATGCTGGGGGGCAGGGAGAAGGAATACTCTTTGTAGCAAATCAAATGATGGACTATGTGTCTCTGTGAACCAAACCAGGCACAGAAAACTCTCCATCTTCATTCCAGAGTTGGTGGGGGGTGGGGGAGTAGGGGTGTTAGCTGTGGTGTCTCCTCATTTGACAACTCAACCTTTTCCACAGGGCCCCTGCAGACACACCGTGGGGAGCTGTGTCCGTTAAGGACCTTGTCCCTGAGGGAAGAGAGGCAGAGACAAGATGGGGCAGGAAGTTGGGGAGGGTGTCTGTGTGATGCCAGTAGGCAGGTGAAAACAGAGAAATCAGCACACTATCTGCTTAGTTTCAAATATCAGAATAAAGGGATCCAATTTCGTAGCTTTCATTTGATGTTAATGGGTGGATAATGAGATGCAGAATCAGCCTTATGCAGCGATGCAGTTTAAAGCCCCTGGGAAGGCTCCGTTTCCCCCTCCCCAATTATCCCACCACTGAAATGCCTTAAGTTCCACCATTAGAACTCATGGTGTTAAGTACAGTCCTTTGCAGATCGCATCCTTTAAAATACAAAAGCACCACTGGGATACTTTATCAAACAAGGATAGAACCAGAAAAGTAGTGCTTAGAGGGGGCTGCTCAGGGAGATGAGGGGCTCTGAAGATTAATCTCTAGATACTTCTCAGTTTCACATTGCCTGATCCTTGTGGGAAAGCTAGGCTCTGCCTGAGGAAGAGAGAACTCATGGGCTCCCCCAGAAATCAGATGCCTGCAATTATGGGTATATTTTTAGTCTTGAGAAAAGAGTGGACTCTAACTGGTGAGGGTAGTCATCATGCTGAAAAATCGCAGGGGCTGCCAGTAAAACTGAATTCAAGGAGATGAAAATTCTGATAATATACATGCACCTGGGTCAGCCACTATAGAAGCCACTGCAGCAATGCCTTGTGGAGCCCCCTCTGTATGTCCAGAGGATATGAAACGATTCCATAGGGGAAAAAATCCGTTTCATTTTTATGATTTCTATAATTCTCTTGCCCCAGAAGGCGTGATCTGCAAGTGTTAAAACCTAGCAGAGAGGGAAACACACAGCCAGGATTCAAACCTGGCTGTGTGACCTTGGGCAGTTGATTTAATTTTTCTGAGATTACACTTCCTAGCCTGGTAGCGATGGCTCATGCTTGTAATCCCAGCACTCTGGGATTCTACAGGTGGGATCACTTGAAACCCGGAGTTCAAGACCAGCCTGGGCAACATAGCTAGACCCCATCTCTAAAAATATTAGCTGGGCATGGTGGCACGGGCCTGTAGTCCCAGTAGTTAGGAGGCTGAGATGGGAGGGTTGCCTGAGCCTAGGAGTTCAAGGCTGCAGTGAGCTATGATCACACTCCAGCCTGGATGACAGAGTGAGACCATGTCTCTTAAAAGAAAAAGGAGATTACATTTCCTTGTCAAATTCACTATAAAGCACCTGGCATATAGTAACCTTCTATAAATGGAAACTATTATAGTTATGAGTATTGAAGGGGCTTCAGGACACTATTCATGAATTGGAACTAAGTCATGGGATAAATGACCACCATGGTAAGAACAAATCAGAAGCCCAGACCCTGATAAATTCATGTATAATCTTCTGACCTGGATGAATCTAGTTGGTTTCCAACTTTGTTTTACCTTTCAAGATCTGGCAATAAAAGAAGCAGAAAGAGTTCTGTACTCCTCCAAGCAGCCTGGAAACCTTAGTTTAGGGGCAAAGTTGGCCTTACCCCCACAGACAGGATGGGTGGCTGCCTCCATGATAGGATTTAAGAAAAATCATAAAGCACCCTTGCCCAAATTTGTATCATGCCACCTGCCATATGGGTCTGAAATTCCATCATTATAGCTATTTCCCTTCATCCAGGCAATGGCTCCTGAAAATCCCTACCAAAAAGTGCAAAGTTGCCGGGGAGAACCTACGTGTCAACAAATTGGCGAAGGTTTCCCAATCTGGCAATCTGGCTGTTGTGCAGTAGAGAAGAATGGGCTGGGACTCAGGACAAGTACATTTTGATAGGACTGTGGTTATTAAAGGGCCAGAGCACAGGCCTCTTCCCAGCAGGAGGCATACAGGGGAACATGTGGGCAGCAGAAAGACATGAGGACTGTAGAAAGAGGGAAAGACACCACATGGGCATGGGATCCACCAAGAATGTTAGCTGTGCCACCTGTGGTTTAGGTAGCTAAGATGTGGATTCAGTTCTGACTTTTCTGGTTCACTTTGATATTGATTCTCCCAGCTCTTGTACCTTCCAGCCCAAACTTCCTTCCTCCCAGGAGCAATTATGTACTTGGGCAAAGAGGTGGAGAGCTGATTCTAGTGTCTGAGTAGGCTGAATGGCAACACCCAGGATCTCAATGACTGAGGCCAAGCGGCTCTGTCTCTGACTGAGACCATCATGACAGCAGCTACCACTCTATATTCCGGGCTGGGGTCAAGGAAATGAGTAACCAGGAGCATGCTCGAAAATCACTGGGACTCCAGAGGGTCTTTTAGTTGGTCCAAAAGTCCGCCCAGAATCCATCATCCAAACACATGTCTGGTTTGCGCTTTAATTATAATCTCTGAGAAGATATGAATTTACATTTAAAAGTTCAAAGAAATGAATATTTTAAAAAGTATAACCATTGTCATGGTTATTTACTCAAGAAAAAATATATCTGTGTGTACATATGTATATATGTATACGTATATACATACATACGCACACACACATACACATATTCCTTCCTTCCTCCTTCCCTCTCTCCCTCCCTTTCTCTCTTCCTTCCTTTCTTTCCATTGCCGAAAGAGGCCAAGGAGATATGTGGGACCTGGCATCTCTGAGGTCTGACCTGAACGGTTTGAAGGTCACCAGAATGGATATCACGTTTGCAGGACTAGCCACACTCTTACACTTGACTCAGATGTTTTGGCATCATGAAGCACAAGTCCTCTCTCTAATCCAGTATGCCCCAAACCCTGTACAGGCACTTACTGGCCTAAAAAGAGCAGCCTTTTAAGACTGCCTTTTAAGCCTTTTAAGACCTTCTAAGACTTTTAATAGGACTGGGGTTATTAAAGGGCCTCCTACATTATCCTAAATATTGCCGTGGTATCGGGGAAACGATATTAATACCTACAGCAACCACAACAAAGTGGATCTCTCTGGCCTAAACGACTCCCCTCCCCAACATCTCCTCTTCTGAATTATAGGGAAACTTCCTTAACAGGAAGTTAAGAAAAACTGAGAATGGGAGAAGAGAATTGGGTATGGGGGAGAATGTAAAACACAGGAAAGGGTGCTGTAAATGCTCTATCTCTGAGAGGGTGACTTTGTGGATGGGAGGAGGAAAAGGAGCTGAAGGGTGGTAATTAGCTTATTATTGTTTCTCCTGGGTGTTGTGAGAATTCCTTAGGAGCCACTAGTAAAAAAGCGGAGGGAAGACAGTAAATACACATCTAATGATATGCTAAATAAATTATTATTGTTATTATTATGACTATTATTATAGCAATTGCAACTTATTCCTTGCATCCAAGTTTCCACTAGAGATGGGAATTGGTCCCCTTACAGCCAGACATCCAATGATGCCAATATGCCCCAGCACCTCCCACCTCAGGAATTAGTTGAGTAATTGGGCGGTATAGTCCAGGCTTCAGTTAACAGCTACTCTCCTGGTTTCTGCAGAAGGAGAGCTGAACAGGAGCTCAGCATAAATACGTAAGGCCTCTGCCAGGTGCCTGCTCTAGCAAAGAAAAGAAAAAAAGGGGCTTTGCCAAGAATGTCAGGGGTTATACTTAGGGAAGAATTTCCTGACTCCCAAGCAAGGGAACTCAGGGACAGCAAAAGCAAAGACAGACAACTAGAGAAGGGATGGGTCACAGAAAGAAAGGGAACATATGCAAATTAGGATACTCAACCTAGAGATCATGGGCTTCTAGGACTCCAGCAACTATTGAGGACACTGTGTGTGTGTGTGTGTGTGCGCGCGCGCGCGCGTGTGTATTTTGCTGGGAAGAAAGCTCGTTGTTTTTGTCAGGTTGTCAAAGGGATCTGAGACCCAGAAACAGCTAAGAGCCATTCCAGCCCAGGTAAAGGGGCCCAGAACTCTCTGAGCTCAATAATAGTGGCCAGTGTCCATTGGTTTCCTGACTTTTGGTGGAGGACAATCGTTATTTGAACTCTGCAGTTTCTGCTGTTTACAGCGACTGTACCTACACCCCCCCCCCCCCCCCCCCCCCGCCCTTCTGGCCACAGCCCAGACACCTGCCCTGACTCCTCCTTAGGCAAACATATGTAAATGCAGGACCCTCAGTTCTCCCTCCCTGCATTTCTTTAGGAAAAGCAACAATTGCCCACTTGGGCACTAGGCTTTGGTGGGGAAGGGAGGGGAGGCTGGATGTTTGAGAGGAAACCATCAAAGGCTGAGGGACTAGGAAATGGGATCCCAGGTTTAAGTTAGCCCCAAGCCCTGTGCAGGCAGTTTCTGCCCTAAAAAGAGCAGCCAGAGAAGTAAGGATCCTTAGGGGAAAAAAGGAACCAAATTTGGAAAGGTCCTCCTCTTTCCAAGTCTTGATGTGAGAGGGGAAGGCTGACCCTTCCCTACAGACCTGGATCCTCACTAGATGAGGGACCTACAAACCTGCCCATCTCATCCAGTTCACTGACAGTGACTGGCCTGGCTGGCCCCAAACTCCCAGAAAGAACTATTTCACAGAGACCAAAGAGGGGGAAATGGTGACAATAAAAAAATAAATATATAAAACAATCTGATTAGGGCATCAGTGGCTGGGAAAATTTGTGAGCTTTTTAAAGTTAAATTTTTTAACTGTTAAATTAAAATTTTAAAGTATTAAGCTTGATTTACTTGGTATCCCTGGAGCAGGACTGAGACATAGAGACAGACCTTTCCTACAGCCAGGCTGTCTTGCACTGATTTATTTTTGTTTTGTGTATTTTTTAATGGACCTAGTGGTGGCTCCTCTTTGGGCCCCTCAGGACAACAGGCAATTCCTTCCTAGCCCAGGTCTCCACTTTGGTTTTAGTTTTCACACATTTGGGGGTCCAGGGATCCAGGAGACTAGGAATGGGGGCAGAGGTACAGTGGGGAGGCAGGCTCGGCCTTGCCCCCCGCCTCCCCTAAGACAACTCAGGCTGCTCTCCCACCCCACTGGCTCTGCCAGGGCCCAGAGCCCAAGCCAATGCCAGCCACCAAGTTATCCCCATGCCTGGCTAGGTGCCTCCAGCCCGCATGGGGTGCCTCCTAGCCGGCAGTGGCTACAGTGGTGTACAGAGTGAGGATAAGTTTTCGGATCAACTGCCATTCCTTTTACCTCGACAAGTATGCACTGGGCAACCAAGCCTTGCCAGGCAGCAGAAAGAGTCCCTGCTCTGGACGTATTCCCAGTCCTGTGGGCAGGGGTGTGTGGAGGGTGGCACGTGGCATTTAACCCCAGCCCAGGGGTCTCCACTCCCTTCCTGTCATCCTAGAGAGCTTGGAGGCCAGGCTGGCTGCTGAGACTGAGTTTGGGGAAAACTCCTTCACGAAAACCACCCAGCAAAGATATCTGTGACTCTGGTAAAACAAACAAACAAACAAACAAAAAAACTGGGGAGGGGGCAAGGTGGGGAGGTGTCCTTTTCCCCTGGAATGGTTGGTGGCAGGGGAAGAATTGCGGAGCCTTGGCCCAGTGGCACCTGGAAGGGGGCTGGCGGGAAAGATGCACGGCTGTGAGTGGGAGAAGAGAGGTCTAGGGATTAGGTCCATGTTCCCTGCTCCTTAAAGTCAAATTATCCCTGAAAAGGCCCAGGGTAGTGCTGTTAGGGAGTTGGAAGGGTCCCTCTGTACCCCGAGGAGAGGGAACCCCAATTTGGGGATCAAATAAGGAGCAGCCTAGAAGAGCAGAATTAGGCCACTGAGCCCAGGCTTCGGAGAAGGAGCGGGTGGTGAAAATGGCCTCCCCAAACCCCCATCAGGACAGACCCAAAACTTGTAAATTCAACCGGTTGATTCACTTTCTGGGCTCTAGTCTCAACCATATATCCCCTGGGGCACCGGAGGCCCAGATGAAAGCGAGCTTTATTTGGTCGAATTACCTCACTTTTCTGGATTACCTCACTCAAGAGAAAGCAGCAGGCAGCTGGCAGTGAAAGTGCACCCCATGCTCCCTGCCCTGTCCCTCCCCAAGCCCCTTCACCTCTGAAGCCCACTCTCTGAGACCTAAAAATTAGAGTTCAAGAGAAAAAAAAAATGATCTAGGAATTCAGGAGGCACAAGAAAGCCGCTAGCCTTCAGTGAACTAAAAGCCGAGCTAAAGGCCCGATCCCTGGGTGGAGAGTATCTCAGGGTGGGGTGGCAGTACTGTTCCACCACCCGGCTTCTATAAGCCCCTTGTCCAAACCCATCTGTGCCAGCTCCTCACAAAACTGGCTCTCGCCTTCTGGCGTGTGCCAGGTGTTAACCCCTTTCCACGTCTATCTGTTCCTGTTGAGCCCGAATCGCCCTGCATTTGCCTCCCCTCCAGAGGCTTCCTATGCTCTGTTTACTCTTTTGTAACTCCATCCCTTTGGAATTAAAGAACTCTGCTAGATGGTTTCCTAGATGGCCAGATACAGACTTTCAGTTGGCCTCTGCAGATATCTCTGTGAACAAGTCTCTTCCAGCTGCTGCATATAAATATGTCTGTTCAGAAATAGACTGGCCTAAGTCCCAATGCACACACATCACGAGATAATTACACCTTATATACATATGGATATCTCTTTAGAGTTATATTCGAAAGCGTCTATAACTCTAGAGAGGGATAGCAACATGTACATATAGGACTATAATTACTTATGTCTATTTTTATAACTATGTAGTTATAAATAGATATGCCTATATATAGTGATAATAATATAGAAATATCTCTATGGCCATATATGGCTCTAAGTGAATGCTCTAACTACTCTATATCACAATCAATAAGTATATATCTCCTGATACATAATTCTAACAATATACATTTATCTATATGGCTGTTCGGAGATATAAATCTGTCAGGATATCAAATGTCCATAAAGCTGGATGGCTATAAGAGAGTCGTATATTTTCCCATGTATAAATCTGCTCCTATAACTATCGTATATGCACAAATACAATGGAAATAATTATATTTTCCCCAAACATAAATCTGCAAATACAACCACAGCACATTTAGGTATGGTTAGAAACAGAGCAATATTTTCTAGACATCAGTCTGTCAATAGAGCCACCAGTGCCTCCAAACAGAGAGAGTTATAGACAGAGTTATAAATAAACTCTCCAGATGTGAATGGATCAGTAGAACTAGATGTAAACACGGCTCGAAGCGGTTCTTTCTTCTTCTTCTTTGTAAGATGTTCCTGCAGTGAGCCCGGTCAGGTCACATATAACAGGGAGCTGAGGTGTCTGGGTACTGCTATTTCCCCCCCACGAAGGGCTGGAGGTCGCTGGACTTCGGGAAAGAAATCAAGTAGGAGTGGGCCGGGGGCACTGTCCGCACAAGGCAGCCCTAGAAGCCGCGTCCCTCCGTCTCCCGGTGGCTGAGAGCTCCGGCAAGTGGAGAGGCCTAAGGGAGAAAAATGAAGAAGCAGAGTCTGGCTTGAGTCGTTTTGCTCCCTCTCAGGCCAAAACCCTGTCGCGAGGGAAGCCCCGACCAGACAGCGGCAAGAGAGAGCCTGAGAGGAGGCTGGGGAGAAAGGGAGCTGCAGGCCGAGCGGACTCGCCAAGCAGTGCCCCGTTGCCCTGCGCCACCGCCCGGGGCAGCTGCCTCTCCGGCGGCCGCTGCAACACACGAAACCTGGGCCCTCTCCCGCGCCCTGCGCTCAGCGCTTCCGCTGGTTTTATTTTACGGTTATTTTGTCCAATTGGTTATCGCAGTGGCCTCCACCCTGTGTTCTCAAATGTGAGAACGCCCAGGGCTCTCTTTCAAATGTGCGTGTGTGTGTTAGTTTTAAAGCAGTGACTCAGTGGATAGTGTATTTCTCTGTCTCTTTTCATACAAAATGGGTCACCGACGCTGAAAAAGAATCCAAACCTCTGAAAACGTTTGTGACTTAAATCTTTTAGAAGTTCTCATGTTCATTTTGTTATGGTCTTTTGCTTTTTTCCTCTTTAAAAAAGTTGGCTAATTTGTGTTTTTATACTCCTCTGATATTTTTTTTTAATGATAAAACTGTTTTTAAAGGAGGGATTTCGTTAGACCCGAAACTATGGGGCAGCTTCCTTTCCAGCGAACGTCGTCCTATCCCTACACCTCTGACTCCCACCTCCCCCAAATAAATAAATTAGTAAAATGATTAGAAAACTGTACCTGGAGAAAATGAGGTGGATGTCGCAGGATCCAGCACTGTGGTCTTCGTTTCCTTTAAGAAAATCGAAAATCGGCTAGGCTCCAAGCTTGAGAAGGAAAATTCAAGGCGCCTCAACTCCTCCCTTTTGGTTGGGTGTGTTTTTTTAAAGACCCTAGGAAGGGAACTTTCCCTGGGCCTACCGGAGCCCTGGCCTGCCTCTCCCCACTCCCAGGTGGTCATAAATGTTTTTCAGCTTCTGCGTCCCAGCCCCCCAGCTCGTCCTCCCCGGCACCTCTGCGGCCCAGCCGGCAGGCTGCTGGGATGGGTTCGGGGCTGTGGTCATTGCCTCATTTATCTCTGCCCCTCGGCCTGCACGCTTGGCCTCCTCCTTAAAACAGGGGCTCCCAGAGAGTCCCCAAAGCCGCTAACCATCCCCCTAAGTGGGGTCCCTTTCCCGATTGAACAAAGCAAAAGCTGGAGAAGAAGGAGCAGGAAAAGAGTGGCCTCCTGGCGCTCTCTCCCCTCCTCTGACCAGAGGACCTTGTCTGGGGAGAAGGTTCGCAACCCCAGCCCCTCCAGGGCATGTGAAGAAGCTAACTTTCTTCCTTCCTTTCCTGTCTTCCCCTCAGATGCTGTGATCATGATTTCTTCCTCTGTCCCCTCCTCAAAATATCTCCTCTTGCATTTTATTGTTATCCTGCTAGGGAGAGACTGTTAACTACTGTTTTTATTATTATTTATTGTTATTATGATTGTTGTTAGAGATTTGTTCACCAGGTTCAAGGGACAGCAGCCTGGCACAGAGGGAGGCCTGCCTGTCACATCTATTCGTGGGCAAGTGCACACACACACCCCAACACAGTGCACACATTCACACATATATGCTCACAAATGCCTGCTATGTTCAGGCCCCTGCACAGCAATTCAAAGGAGGCAGGCGCCCTCCTACTCCAGCACACAAACAAGGCACTGCCCACGCACAGCAGCATTCAGGCACAAACACCACCCCCAGACCAATGCCAAAACCCACACGCACCGAGCTTGCAAGGAAAGGAAAATACATGTAAGAATCCCTTCTCTCCCACAACCTGGAGGGGCAAGTCAGGCCTCTGTCTCTCCCCCCAGTCTTGCTCGCTTTCTCTCTTTTTTTCTCCTTGTTTACAGCTTCAGAGAGCTCCAGGCCCATAAATCTTGAGGGGCCTACAGAGCGCAGAGCACATTTGTATGCATCGTTAGGACTCGCTAATACCTAAGCCCATTAACGAGCGTGTATGCGCGTGGTTTCCGGTGTGTATTAACTTATAGTTAAATTCTGGAGGAAAGGGCATTGTGAATTAACATACACCAAATCCATCAAGGGCTTTTGTCATATCAGATTAGTCAGCCATGGATTTAGGGGAGCAAGTTGCCTGGATCGGGGTGTACCCACCATCCAAACTTTCTGGAGCAAGCCCGAGGATCTGGGGGAAGACGAAGACCCTCCTATCCCGCCCCAGTCATTCGGATCTCCCAGGCTAAGCGCTGCACACCTGCGGGATGGCGGAGGGGCAGGAGACCCAGGTCCGGAGGCCACAGCCGACGGAGGGAGGCGGGCGAGGGGAGGCCCCTCCAGCGCACGCAGGAGTTGTGCTGGGGCGGCTCGGCCTATGGCCGCTGGACTGTCCGGTTTCCGCTTTCAGAGAGAAATGAGAAGAGAGGCTAGTGGAGTCGCTGAACTTTAATTAAACCGAAGAGAAGACAGTGGGGGCAGGGAAAAAAAAAAAAAACAAAACAACAAACGATTGGAGGAAGAAGAGGAGGAGGAGGAGGAGAAAAAGGAGGCGGCCGAGGCGGCCGAGAGGCCGAGGACAGGAAGGGAGTCCCGGCTCTGAAGCCTGGAGATCTCTCCAAGGGGCTGAGAGTGGGTCGTGGTACTCCGGCCCAGTAGAGGAGGCTAATTCCAGCCTTCTTTTTTAAAGAAAAGAAAGGAAAGGGAAAGGGAAAGGAAAAGAAAATCTAATTATATTGCGTTTCAGCCAAGTGTTCCTGGTTCCAATGACTCAGACCCTCTTGCAGCCCTAAGGATCTGGATAATTGGGCCTACATAGACAGAGATGAAGGATGCCAGTTCTAGAGGGAGGAAGGAGAGAGGAAGGTCCATCTCCTGGGGTCCTGTAGAAAATGCCAAAGACCAAACAGGCTAAATTATTGCGTCCAGTACATGTATTTGCCTATTTAAATACGGCAGACTGGGGGGTGGGACAAGGAAGGGAATAAACAGCCGGGAGGGAGCGGGCTGGCAGGAGAGAAGATCCGCCCCCCCTCCTTTGCGGGAACAGCCAAGGGGCCTCCTTGGCGCAGCTCGGCGGCCGCGCGGCGGCCGGGCCGGGCGGGGGCCGGGCTGGGGGAGGGGCGGGTGGGGGCGGGCCCTCCCCGGGCGCTGTGAACTTTAGCTGGGCCGCCGCCTGTCAGCCCCAGAAAGCGTTAAAGGTGCAGCAGCCCGCGCCAGCCTCCGCAGCCGCCTTTGTACGCGTGATTTATGACTTCAATCTTGGTTCACCGAGAGTTCACACGGCTTTCGCTGCTGTTGAAGGTTAAAAGATGGTCTTCGCTTGACAAGTGGGACTATTGAAAATTCCTTCTTCTTCGTTTTTTTTTTTTTTTTTGGTTTTTTTTTTTTTAAAGAAGCGAAGAGCGGAGGCTCAGGAGAGAGAAAATTTGGGGGGAGGGGACAGGGGTTGTAGGTGGGACAAAATGGTAGGTCAGGAAGGTTTGTCCCCCTACATTTAGGATTTTTTGTAGCTCGGGTTTGAGAGAGAGAGGTAGAGAATAAGAGGGAGCTAGTGAAGGGATTTAAAGATCTTTCCTATTTGGAGGCCAAAAGAGTGGCATTGAAAAACAAAAAAACTGACCTGTGCTTCCACAGTTAATTATCTGGATAACTTGTGTTACACCCCCTAACTGGTCCTCCTCCTGACATCCAAGTGGGCTAGGTAAGGAGAGAGCCTGGGTGAAGGGCGGGATGCGTGTTGCCCGTGGCAGTGGTTGCCTACCACTGGGTGTGCTCGGCTGGCCATCAGGCCCGCCTGGGTGGCTACTTTTCAAGTGTGTTCTTGTACCCACAGATTTGGACATGGGTATTTTGGGGTCCCAATCTTCCAACTTTCTTCATCCTGTAGGTTTAGCCTGACATTTATATTTGATGCAAATGAAGAGGCTGATGGGACGGAAGGCTATAAAATTGGGATTGAAAATGCTTTCTAATCCAAATCCCTTCGGTCCATGAGCCAATCCCTCTTCCTTCTAACATTTTGAGAAGGTAGTATCACAGCAGTGATGGTGATCAAGGATCTCCTAATGTCCGGAAGATAAGGCCCCTTTGTGGTCTAAGGCTTTGAGTATTTGGAAGAATAAGAATCTCTCCTCATTTTCCGATTCCCTGAGAGAGAGAGAAGATATCCTTGAGCTGTGAGGGTCTGCATGGCTCTTTGACCTTCCTTTAAGATACTTTTTAATCCCCTGGGGTGGGAGTTTGGGATTATGAGCATTGGGGAGGAGAGCAGCAGAGAGCTGGGTTTGGTGTTGGGCAGGCCTCCCTAGCCATATTTAGGCCCCGCTTTCACTGTTGATGCCATGTATAGATGTCTTCTTAACAGATCAGAGCCAGCTCCTCAAATCCAGATCCAGGAACCAAAGACATCCACACTAGATGTCTGTTTCTCTTCCCGCATAGAGTCGAAGAGGCATTCCATTGCAATATGAAGACTCCTAGGCAATCCCCATGAAAAGGGAGAAGGGAGAGGAAGAGCCAGGAAGATGGTCACATCTCCCTGGCACACCTAGCACCAGCCTCTCCTGCAGGGGACCCTATACATAACTAGCAGAACAGGGGGCAGAGAACAGAGAGACCCCAGAAATCCAGAGTCCAGGTTCTGAGGTCACTTTGGCAGAGATGGTCTTCAGGCCTCAGGAAGAACAGAGAAGCAATATGGCACTCTTTTAGATGTTTGGGGCAGGGGGGAGCTGTTAGGAACAATTGGCCAAGGAAGCTAATGAGTCTCTTCCAGGTTCTGGTTGGGAAGCAGAAGAATGAACTTAATGGCTTCTGGAAGTAATGTCTACTGGAGTCCCCTTCCCATTCCCTCTGACTATGTTCCTCCCCGGGAAATAATTTCAGTAGGCTTGTGCTTATCTATAAGTCTGGAATAATTATGAACTATTAATTCATAATTAAGACTGTTGATTGTGGCCATTGCTTTCCAGTGAATCCATTTATCTTCTGTGAGGTAGAAGGCAGCCTCTGTTAGCCCCTGCCCTTGGTAACAGGCAAACTGAGGGTGGCGCCTCTTGAAGGCAGTCTTTGAACTTGTTGGTATGTGGGATGGCTGCCTCATTGCTGGTCAAGTCATGTTGCACCTCAGAGTATTTGTGCAATATAACTACCTCCCACTAACTTCAGACTTCACAGTACTTTGTAGGCTTGGCTCCTGGAGAGATAGGGCGGGGACTGAGAGTGAGACTCCAGCAGGGGAAGCAGCTTAGTCAAGTTCTGTGTGGAGACAGGAATTAAGACCAGATAACAGGACTCCCAGGCACACTTCCCAAGCAATCTGGGATCAGGAATGGGCATTCTGCCTTCCCTTCCCTAAGGAGATGCTAGCCTCCCTCAACCTTCTAGGGGCTCTTGAACACACACCTGGCCCCATTTCCTGACCTCCTTTCCCTCAACTGGCAGAGTTTGGGAGGCACGGGCTTTAAGATACACCATGCCCTCAAATGCTTGGGGGTGGGAAAGTAGGATCTGCCAGTTGCTTCACATTTACAAAAGGCCAAGAGAGGGAGAAAATTGCTCCTATCCCAAGAGATAATTTCCATCTAAATCCCTGGCTTCCGCTCACCTCCCCCAGTTCTCGTCATCTCCTTTTCCCTCTTCTCCTGCTCTCTGAAAATGCAGGTAGGGAGGTGGAGGGCAGGGCTGCTGCAGCTAGAGAAAGAGACAGGAGGAAATGAGGTGTGGGAGGTGTAAACCTGTTACTTCCCACAAGTTTTATCTCCATTCTTCAAACCCAGGTCAACACCCTGAAACCAGGGCCATGGAAAGCCCTCTCTCTTCATTCCCCCAACTCTCTGCTCTTTCTCATGGACAAGGAGCCCTTCCTCCCTCTTTGAGGCCCAGGTTGCTCTAAGAACACTACTACTTTCCATAGGACATTTGGGGACCCAATCCTTGTGCATCTCTCAGTGCCTATCTTGTCCAGAGGGAGGCCCATGGCCCAGCCAGCACATTACCACCTCGTCTTACCAGTGGGGTGTCCATGGGGTCATCTCAACCTCCCTCCCAAAACTCACTTGCTCTTTTCCTAAGCTACCCCAGCATTCCTTGGTCTCCCCTAAGCCAGGAGGCAGGTAGGAAGCCTGTCCAAGGGGTCCCTTGGAGTTAGCTAACATATTTTAATTTCCTGTTTGATGGTGAATAAAGAGACCTTGGGAAAAGAGGGAAGGAGCAACTGCGCCTGGCATCCTCCCCACCGCCCCTCCCTGGACATTGGCTTCCTCGATGAAACAGTGCACTGTTGTTCTTGGACAACTATTCTCCGCCATCTTCATTCGAAGGGTTTGAGTTTCACCCTCCGTTCACCCCCATTAATCACCCCAGCAGCTAAACACCACCCAGCCCCCTCTGGTCCTTTCTCTTCTTCTTGCCCTTAGTATTCATGGCGGAGCATTCCTCACTGCTGCATGCCTCACAAAGACCCCTCCTCAGACACAAGGTCCCTTCCTCGCTGTAGCTACTCCATCCACGATGGGCACTAGTCACTGTTCCAGATGTTCAGACCACCAGATTCCACTCCCACATCCCATGTCCCAGCTTTGTCCACAGCCACTGCTCCATTCCAAGCACACCTTCCTTCAGGCACCTGAACTCATCCCCTGCTTCAGTCTCTCCCACCCCCCATTCCTTCTGCATGCCCCATCCACTTGTAGCCCTCGTCTACCTGTCTGTATTCTCCTTGCTTCTCTTCTCTTTCCCTCCCCAAGACATTCCCTAGGCCCTTCAGACAGTGCTGTGAAGCCCTTTCCTTTTGGCCTCGAGAAACTGAGAGGCAGTGTAGCACAGTGGTTAAAAGTGGGGGTTTGGGATTCAAGTCCCAGATCTAAGACTTGTTACAACCTTGGGCAAATTACTTATCCTCTCTGAGCCGTCTATAAAGTGGACATACCCACTGACCTTATAGAGTTGTTGTGTAGATCAGGTTAAATTTTATTTGCATAGATCCATTCATTCAGCAGGGGCTTGGTAAATGGTATGAATAGTTATTAATATTAGAAGCTTCTTGTGAAGAGAGAAAGGGATGTTCTTCAGATTCCAATAAAAGCAAAGGAATTCCCTCCTCCAGCACCTGAGAGGGAGGGATAAAAATGACATAGTCTTGCAGATAAGCAGGGCCCTTTGACCAGGCAGCCGCACTCCTCTATTAGCCCTAGAGGGTCTCAACTCTGGCCATACACTGGAACCCCCTGGCGAGCTTTTAAAAATACTGAAGCCTCAGTCCTACCTCCAGAGACTCTAATTTGGTTGCCCTCAAGAGCGCCCAGGCATTTGGATTCTTAAAAACTCCCCAGGTGATGCTAATATGCAGCTGGAGGTTGAGGTGTGGGCCCTGGGAAGTGATACAAGAGGCAGGAGGAGGGCTGCCACTTCTGCCAGAGCAGGAAGAGGAGAGACGCTTAGCTGAGAGCTTCTTCTGGACATGGGACACACCTTCACCAGTGGCACTGCTCCAGTGGGGGGAGGGTGTCACTTAGAATTAGCTTCTCTTGAAATCCCAGGGTTTCAGAGACTCTCATCTTTTTTGTTTTCTATAGCTATTAGGATTTAGAAAGGGGCCACCTTAAGAGGAGACAGGGAAATGGACAAATTGACTTCTTAGATGTCCCTCTCTCATCAGGAAGGCATGTGGTTCTCAGACCACCAGTGATGGAGGCAGAGGCAGCTACCCCCAGTAGTGGGAAAATTTGTAGTTACATAGTAAATGGAGTTTATACCTGGTTGCTACAATAATAGGCCAAGCAATTAGGATACAAGTTTCCAGGATCTTTTCCTATATTTCCAAAAAGATAAATCACCCCCGGGAACAGAATCTGCATATTATAATTAACTGATAAATATTTCATGCCTTGTTCAAACTTTCTCCTCTTCTATTTAATGGCCACAAACTTGAGCACAGAGGAAACAAGGGAGTGAAGAGGCTGGGGGTTGGGGGGAAGGGTCTACACTGGTTTTGGGGGAGGGAGAAACTGTCTTAGTTGCTTCTTTATTTACTCTCCTCCTATTCTTTTAAGAAAACATTGCTCACCTGGAAAAAATCAGGTCACAGGTGGTAAAGGGTGTGAGTTGGGTTTGTTGGCCTCAGACCTGAACTCCCTCAGGAGAGGCCAACCTTTGCTGACCCTAGGGGCCCTGGGAGCAGCAGGCTTTGGAGTCCAAGGGCCCAATGTTGGAATACAGCTCTGTTCTGCCACTTATTAACTGGATGGCTTTAAGCAATTTAATTCATCTGAAACTCAGTTTCTTCATCTGTAAAACAGGCATAGTAATTTTTACCTTGTAGGATGGCCTGTGCCCAGTAGGCTCTCAATAAATGATAACTATTATTGTCAACAATAATAATAATTCATAATTAATAGTGACTTTATTGCATTGCCTTTTACTCCTTCCTTGCCCAACCCCACCCCAATGTTCAGGGCACCTAAACAATTGAATGTTTACTGTGAGTAGGGTGAATGCCTTATCTCATTTAATCAACACAACAATTCTATGAAGGGAGTATCTTATTATCCCTATTTATTATCTGTGTTTTGCAAATGAGGGTAGAAATTAAGTATCTTGCCCAGAGTCACACGGCTAAGTGGATAAGAGCACAGGTTCTGCTGTCTGACTGTGTAGTTTCAAATTTGGCCTTGTCCATTTAATTAGAGATGCTCCTCCACTTACGTTGAGGTTATACCTCAATAAAGCCATTGTAAGTTTAAAACATTGTAAGTTGAAATGTATTTGATACTCCTACCAAACTTTCCCTCCCCAAGGAGGGAAACATCACAGCTTAGCCTAGCCTACCTTAGACATGCACAGAACCCTTAATATTAGCCTACAGTTGGGCAAAATCATCTAACACAAAGCCTATTTTATAATACAGTGTTGAATATCTCATGTAATTCATTGATTGCTATACTGAAAGTGAAAACCAGAATGGTCAAAGTACAGTTTCTACTAAATGTATATCACTTTGGCACCATCAAAAAGTTGAAAAATCTTAAGTCAAACCATTATAAGTTGGGTACCATCTATAATAGCTGTAGGATGCAGCATAAACTACTTAACCTCTCTAAGGCTCAGTTTCTTCATCTATAAGTTGGGAATATGAATGGTGCCTACCTGAAAGGTAGTTGTGAGAACTGGGTGAGAAATGCAGGTACAGTACCCTAGCTCAATCCTGGCACGTGGTAAGTGACCAATAAATCTGAGATGTCGTCATCACTATACCACTCTGCAACTCAGGGCTCTGGTGCCTCCTGCTCTTTGGTGTTGTTTGGGAGATGAGTGTGTGTGGGGGTTCTCTAGAGGTCACAGAGCTGCTCTTTCAATAACTCCACCTCAAACACACACACTTCAGTACCCAGGACTTGGGGAAAGGACACTAAGCAGATTATGACTCCATTTCAGGAATTAAATCAAAACTCAAGACTAACTCAATTTGGCTTCTGATGAGAGGGAAAGGTTAAAAGGGAGTGAGGAGGCGTCTGGGTGAGCTCTCAGAATCGTAATTAGTTCTGGACCCTCGGCCCCAGCCCCTCCACGGGGCCATGCCCAAGGAGGGGCCCCTGGGGTGGGAGAAGTGAAGGAGCTTTAGAACTGTGTCACCTGAAAATGGGTGGGGGGCAGGGAAGAAAAGAAAAGAAAGTGGGTAAGAGGCTGGGAAATTATCCAGGAACATTTCTCCAAGGGAGATCTTCCCTCACACTATCTGTGCCTGGCCCTGGATTGCAGGGGATCCTGAGGGCGGGTGGGGACTAGGACCTTAGACTGGTGGGTGGGCCTCCCCAGAGTGAAGAAAGAGCCCTGCTGGGGGCAGTAGCCTCCCTGGAGAAATACCTGGGCTGATGTTTTTCTCTGTAAAGATATCTAAGCAGTACTGCTCTTGCCATCCCCTATTTTCGCGGGTATTTATTATCCTAAAAACATTATCACGTGTGTACGAGTATAAACATGTATTCTGTGTGTGAACAGCCACTCAGTGTATTCAGCTTCATACATTTAGCCCAGATTATTCTGAGCACAGTAAACTAAAAGTAAAAATCTATCTGTACTTAAGGGACAGTGGTATTTTCTCCTGTGCTCCCAACACTCTCCATCCAGGCTTTAAAATACCATTATTTCCCATTACATAGAAGGGGAAACTGAGGCTCAAGGAGATGGGTAGCTTGTTCAGACTCATAGACCTAGTGTGGATCCAAGCAAGATTTCAAAACCGAAACCAGTGTCTTTGGAGAGAGCAGGGAAAGCCCCACCTCGGCCCTAACCTGCAGGCTCTGCGCCTCCCCAATGCCCAAGGAGTTTAGCGCGCCTGGAAGGCAGGCGCTACCGAGGGAGGGACGGCCCGGCTCGCCAAACAGCGGGGCCTCGGGCGAGAGCGTCGCCAGCGCGTCCTCATTCTGCGATTACTGTCAGGGGACCATCCATCAGCGCCGCCCGGGACGCTCGGGCCAGACTGCCCGCCGCCCGCCCGGGTCTCTCCAGATCGCATTAGCGTGGGGCGAGGGCGCAGTGCGGCACCGGCTGCTGAAGCACAGGCGGCTGGCCCCGCTCGGCGGGGGGCGGTGCGGGCGGGGGGCAGGGACGCCGCGGTGGGGCCACTGCAGGGCCAGGGGAGAGGACCCTCCTCCTCTTCTTCCAGTCTCGCCCTTCTGGGGTCTAAGGTTGATGAAGGGGACACTGGAAGGGGGTGCGCAGCACAGAAGGTACGGGGCGGGGGTCACCAGGGTAGTGGCGGGAGGTGTCACCACAAGCAGGAGAGGGAGAAACTCCTGGAAGGGGAAAACCAGAGAAAATTGGCTGAGGTGGGGAGAGGCTGAAAAGAGGGTTCGGAGACTGGGGGTTAAGCGGGAGAGGAGGACGTAAAGGGGAAGAAAAAGAGAAGATGTAGAGGGAAAGAGAAGCAGAGAGAGGCAGATGAGAGAGCAGGGAAATAGAAAACCACAGGTTATCAGGGGTGGAAAAAACTTTAGAGATAATCCACTGCAACCCCCTCATTTTACAGATGAAGAAAGGAGGCTCAGAGAGGGGAGTCACTTACCAAAAACCCATTCCAGCTGCTGGCTGGGTCAGCTCTTGGCCCAGAGACTCATTTATTCATTAAACTCGCATGTCTTGGGTGTCTGCTCTGTGCTGGGCACCTGGCAGCTGAGATGGTGCAGTATCTGCTCCTGCCCTCCCGAGGCTGCTGTCTTCCTCCCTCACCCTCGCCTGGAGGAGCTCGCTGAACCCCACCTCTGACCCTCCTTGCCCTCTGCTATTCTGCTTGGATCCTCATGGCGTGTGGCAGTTCCATGGGAGGACCTCCCTGCCCCGCTTCCCACAGGACTGCCTAGGAGCTGAGACAGGCACTTGAGAGTTTGGCCAACCAACTTGTTCTGCCTCCCACAGACAATGTGGAAGTCCTGAAAGCAAGCCCCGCTATTTTCTTATCTCCCGCTCAGTTTTTCCTCGAGGGGCAGTTAAAATCCCACAGGTTGCAGCGAGATCAAAATGTGGCAAGTAGGATTGAGGGTGAACATGAAGAAGTACTTCCAGGTACCACGGTTTGGAGCCTTTTTTTTTTGCTGAGGCTTTAAAGCAGCTGTCCTTCCCTGAGCATAGAGTTGGCACCATCTTCCAAGGAAGGACTTGTCCTCCTCAGTCACATTCTCCAGTTGGCCGTGGATGAGGCGTTGTGTTGGGCATGTTGGGGGTTCCTGATACCTGGTTTCTCTCTGCCCACGGGGTTTGTGCTCTGGACATGGATGAACTGACATCTCCCTGGCTTCCTCCCCAGTCACTGCCGGCTCTGTAACGTCATGGAATCCCCGAATCCTTTGCAACTCCCAATCATCTCATCTTTCCTGCCTTCACTGGGAGGACCATGTCTGAATAGTTCCATCTATCCTCTCCCATTAAACCTGTTTCCTGACAACCAGGAGGTGCCTCCTTAGGTCTAGATTTGATCTTTCCTTGCTGCCATGGTCCCTCAGCAGTGCCTTGACTTGAGATTGTGTCATGACCAGTACTGAAGCAATATGTTTTTTCTGCAGACACCCCTCCCTCTGAGTGACATTAACCCACTCTTCAGCGGTCAGGCAGAGAGTGGGCACAATGTTCTGCCAAGAGCTCTGGAAATGTCTCTTTCCTCAATCTGAAACAAGCTCCTGTATACACTGAGATGGTTTGTTTGTTCTGAAGAAGGCCCTGTCTTTCCACCATGACCCAGTTTACATTTGGAGGGAAGCAAATCTTAGCTTTTGTACCCATCCCCAAAGAGGCGTGGCACTCGGAAAAGGAGAGACATGGGCAGATTCCATTTCCTGTCCTCTTGTCCCAGCCCCAACTCCCAGGGACAGGGCCCACAGAGGGAAAGAGAGGTAGACGCACCTGAAGGCCCAGACTAAAGATCCACAAACAAATTTCAACATTACTCCTTCTTGCCGGCAAAGGGATGCCTCAGGATCTAACCGAATGGAAAAGCCTGGGGAATAGACTATTTCTGCAGCCCCGGCCAATTCCTCCCAAGCAGGGGTCAGCTTCACCTCGGGAGCAGTGCTAGAAGTTGACAGGTTGGGAGTAGACTGCAAAACAATTCCTCCAAGGGCATGCCAGATAAGGGGGTTGGAGCACCCAGCCTGGAAAAGCATCCAGTGAAGGAGGCCTTGGCAATAACTCTCTGTGTCTCTGCACTAACTTCACATACATTGGATCCTGTGATCCTCGGTGCCAAGTTCAATGCCTGCTGGTTACACCAATGGGTGAATCAAGAGCCACTAGAGGAGGGTCAGGATCCTCAATTGTGGATGAAGAAACAGAGGCACAGAAAGGTTAAATGACTTGCTGAAGGTCACATGTCTTGTCAGGGGAAGGGCCAAGTTTCAGTGGAGGGCCACTTTGGTAGCACAGAGAGGAAGGAGGCAGGAAGCGGGGGGGATAAACTATCAGACATCACATCAGGGGACAGAGGAGAGCTCTGTAAAGAGATGCCCCCTGGGAAAGATGTTATTTAAGACTTTTAAAATAACTCATTGAAGGTTGATTTGTAGCATATACACAGTTCTGCCCATAATATGGAGAGATCAATGGGCAGACCAGGACATTGGAGACCAGAATGGAAAGCCAACACTGACAGTCTGGAAACCTAACCCCCAGAACTTTGCTAGTCTTAAATGCTGTGTGACATCAGGCCAACCATGCCCCTCTCTGAGCCCCTAGAGAATGGAGATACCAGATGAGGAAGAGGGTGCACTTGGGCAAGAATCACTGGGCAAGGATCATTGTCCCTAGGGTAACAGTTCCCTAGATCTATCTTTGTTGTTGTTACTTTTGTCTGAGTTTAATTATTTTATTTTCGAATAGGATATATGTGAATGTGGCTCAAAACTCAAAAGGCATCAAAAGTTATTCAATGACAAGTAAGTCTCCCCGCATCCACAAGACTCCCAGGCCACCTGGGTCCTCTCTCCATTATAACTGCAGTAACCACCGTCTTCTATAACCCTTCAAAGATACTTTCTGCTTCTCCTGGCTCGTACCCTGAAGTCACCACAAAGCTGAGCTGAGCACTGATATTTTGGGGAGAGGTGGTAAAAAGTGTTTTGGCCTGAACCGAAGGGGCCTTGGAGTACTAATGACTCTCAGTTTCCCCTTCCCACCCTGATAAGGTGCAGAGACACTAGGGCAGGAGAGAGGGCTTCTGCTGCACACCTAAAGATCTCAGAAGCCTTGCAGGTGAGAGGGTGGAATCAGGAGCCAGGCAGAGGCAGGAACCCCCTCCAAGGCTCTAGGCCTACACACTCTCGCCCCAGAGCCTCGCAGACCCACGGGGCCCTCCTTATTAGCCTGGCTGAGGGTGCGCACCCAGTTGGGTCCTGCTCAAGTTTTCCAGGGAACAAGGCTGCATGCCTGTCCTCTACCACCTGTTGCATTGTTGCGAGACCTTTCTTGATGGCTAATTCCAGTTCCTTCTAATTTAGCTGTAGCCCATGGCTTTTTATTCTGCCCTCAGTGGAGATGGAACATGGTCTTTGGGATGGTAGCCTCCAGTGACTTGGTTTCCTCCTCCCACTTGCATACACAGTCTTCCTTCTGGTCCTATAATTCCACCTCAATCTTTTCTTCAGACTTAGAAGACACACACCTGCTCTTTCTGCTACCCTCCCCCCTGCCTTGAAGGCTTCCGAATTCCCAGTCTACCCCTGTTTCCAACCACCTCATTCTTGCCCTGCACATCCTTTTGGTATTATTAACATTATCCCAAACTATACCTTTGATCATGAAGATAGTGAAATCCCAACCTAAAGCCAAGTCTTCCTCCAGATCCAGGAAGTACATCCTGTCTAGTCCTCTTGCCAAATTAATCCCCCTATTGTGAGTGATGACCTAGCCCAACTATTGCACTCGTGCCCCATACTCTGACTCCCAGATCTTCACACATGGCCTGCTGCAAGATAAGGCACAA